>BLSH010031561.1:875465-889635 GCA_018402905.1 Glandirana rugosa | reverse complement strand
TCCTCTCCCCCGATCACTCGCCTTAGCGTTTTGCTCTCTCCCCCTGCCCACAACTCCACCTCCTCTTCTCCTTCAGTATGCAGTGCTGTCTGAGTCTCATTGAGCCGGGGCCAAGACTAGTGGAGGACACGTGCAGGCCGGCACCTTGCACAGGGTGCCGCCACACCAACCTCCACTTACCTCCATAGGTTAAATGTGATCTCTGTTGTCTGCTGCAAATACACTTTCTTTTCCAACAATCTCTCCAGCATGTACAGTTCCAGCCCTGCTGGAGAGCTATTTCTGAGTGGAGGCTTTGATGGTAAAGGGGGGCTCTTTCTGTGAGGGGCTCTGATGGTAAAGGGGGGCTCTTTCTCTAAGTGGGGGCTCTTCCTGTAAGTGGGGTCTCTGATGGTAAAGGGGGGCTCTCTTTGTAAATGAGAGCTCTTCTTGAAAGTGGGGGCTCTGATGGTAAAGGGGGGCTCTGATGGTGATGGAGGGGCTCTTTCTGTGATTTGAGGCTCTGTTGTCAAATGGGGGCTCTGATATTATGAAGGGCCTCTGGTGGTAAAGATGGACTCTGATGTTACAGGGGTCTCTGATGTTACAGGAGGTGGCACATAACACACTGCACCTGGCAGCAGGCAACGTTGGCAAATGACACGCTGCATCCGGTGGCAGGCAATGATAGCAAGTGACATGCTACTTCTCGTGGCAGGCGATGGTGGCAAGGGACATGCTGCTTATGGTGGCAGGTGATGGTGGCAAGTGACAAGCTACATCTGGTGGCAAGTGACAAGCTCAGGGTTCCCACTGATTCTGCATTATGGTGAGTTGAACTATTTCATTATATATTACAACCCTGAGACTACATTTCCTCCTCCCCCTCCTCTTTTTTTGGGGGGAGGGGGGTATTCCTGAATGGCAATTTGGAAATGTGGTCACCCTAATTTAGGGGCTTTCAACCCCTATTTTTTTTTAGCTATAGGAATCAGATAAGTCAGTGTAGGAATCAGGTAGGTTAGTGTAGTGATCAGGTAGGTCAATGTAGGAATCAGGTAGGTTAGTGTAGGGATCAGGTAGGTCAGTGTAGGAATCAGGTAGGTTAGTGCAGTGATCAGGTTGGTCAGTGTAGTGGTCAGTGTAGGAACCAGGTAGGTTAGTGCAGTGGTCAGGTAGGTCAGTGTAGGAATCAGGTAGGTTAGTGCAGTGATCAGGTAGGTCAGTGTAGTGGTCAGTGTAGGAATCAGGCAGGTTAGTGCAGTGCTCAGGTAGGTCAGTGTAGTGGTCAGTGTAGGAATCAGGCAGGTTAGTGCAGTGCTCAGGTAGGTCAGTGTAGTGGTCAGTGTAGGAACCAGGTAGGTTAGTGCAGTGGTCAGGTAGGTCAGTGTAGGAATCAAGTAGGTTAGTGCAGTGGTCAGGTAGGTCAGTGTAGTGGTCAGTGTAGGAATCAGGTAGGTTAGTGCAGTGGTCAGGTAGGTCAGTGTAGGAATCAAGTAGGTTAGTGCAGTTGGTAACAAAATCATCATGTTTTCATAAAGAGAAAAAAAACACAGAAAAATGAATTGCATTAAATACCCCCCTTCCCTCCGACTGCATGGTCATGGGGCCACATCTATGCATTTCTACCTTTGTGCTGGGAATGTGCAGAATGCTTCCACCACAGAGTCCGGAGTCTCACTGAGAGCGATGGGCCTTGTACTAACAATCGGGACCCGGGGCTCTTGGTTCTGGGTCACCTGACCGCTGTGATAGTCTCTGATTGGCTATCACAGTAATCAGTCCCTGTGAGCCCGCCCCTGTGTTTACTTCCTCTTCTAAATGAACAGAAAGATACATTGTATCTTCCTCTCCTTGCAGGAGAGGAAAATGTAAAAAAAAACAAAGTGTGTAGAAATAAAAAAATACAAACTATAAATAAAGAATAAAAAATAAAGAAAAAAATGACAAGATCAAGGTTTGCCAGGGTTAGTGTTAGGGTTAAGGTCGAGTTCAACAGTCAAGGTTGGGGTCAAAGGTCATGGTCAGCATTTTTTGAGTAGAATCAAAAAAATAAAATAAATTAGTGTCAGCATGGTTTAGGTAGGATAAAAAAAAGGCAAAATACGCACCATTGTTTCTGGTCTGTACTACAGATACAAACAACAACTAACATACACATATGTGGTATCGCTGCAGGAGAATTTATTTTGGGTTCTTTGGTGGTATATTATTATAATAGCAAGAAATATACAGCTAGATTTTTTTTTTACTATTTTGGGTCAGTTTTCCTTTGATAATAATAAAAAAAAAGTAATAAGGAGATCTTCGTTATCATTTACTGCCAAAAGAAAGCCCAATTTGTCCTGAAATAAACAAGGTATAATCCACTTGGATACAAGCAGTTGTGACGATATGTACAGTTTTACTAACACATGTCAAAGTTGCAAAATTAGGCTTAGGCATTAACATTTGTTTTACCCTTAGTTGGGAAAGGGTTAAACGAATTACCAAGCTGCATAATGAATGGTTGCCCCTGGAAGAGGTCTTTGAGGACGAAATGCGTAGGGGGAGCAATAGTGGTGATGCAATTAAGCACCCTGGTGGACTTGAGCTGAGCTGTGTTTTACATGCCTGTTTTACTCCTTGGCACAATAATAGATAGCGCCTCCCCTCAAAGTGCATAAAATCACTACTACATAGATATGAGTAAATATAAAATAAATAGGAAAAATAAATCCAAACACATTCAGTCCATAATCAAATAGATATAGTGCTAGTGCTAAATGATGATAAATAGATCAGTCCATAATCAAAATAAGATAAAGTGCTGGTGCTGAATGATGACATATAAATCAACCAATATTCTTTGAAGTGTATTGTGCTTGAGAGTGCTCAATAAAGTGCTCAAATGTCATTCCAAGTGCAACGTGGAAAACCGTGCCAGACCCCCTTTGTGTCCCCACTCACCGAAAAGTATTGACCTATTGCTTTTCAGTCAGAGGTCATGTAAGCTTAAATCAGTGGGGAGAGACTGGAATAGATCAGCAGGAAGCCCGGACACCCGGAATATAACTCAATCTTCACACATGGAGGTATCGTCTGGGTGGCTCAAATAAACAGAAACATCCTCATGTGTAGACTGTAACAAATGCCACTTTATTGCGCCAATAAAAAATCTACTTACAAGATTGCAGATTAACCACTTGCCGACCGCCAATGGCGGCAAAGTGGCTCTGTAAGGCGAATCGCCGTCACATGACGGCGGCCGCCTGATCGCGCACAGTGAGCGCGCGCCGCCGGAGGCGCGCCCGCACGCTCACTGTGTCCGGGGAGGGCCAGGGAGCGGGTGCGGCGGAGTCGATCTCCGCCGGCCACCCGCGATGCCCCCCCCCGGAGTGAAAGAACGGAGGTCTGTGTATGTAAACACGGACCTCCGTTCTGTGAAGGGGGAAGGGCTGTGATCACAGCCTTCCTGTACATGGAGGCTGTGACCACTTCCCTTCCCCAGCTAGGGCAGTCCCCCCACAGTTAGAACACGCCCAGGGAACACAGTTATCCCTTAGAGCGCCCCCTGCAGGTTAACCCCTTCACTGCCAATGGCATTTACACAGTAATCAGTGCATTTTTATAGCACTGATCGCTGTATAAATGCCAATGGTCCCAAAAAAGTGTCAAAATGGTCCGACATGTCCGCTGAAATATCGCAGTACCGCTTAAAATCGCAGATCGCCGCCATTAATAGTAAAAAATAAAAATAAAAATAAAAGCCCAAAAAATGAATTCTCATCATCCGTAAACGCGGCCACTTTTGCGCAAACCAATCAATAAACGCCGATTGCGATTTTTTTTATCACAAATATGAGGAAGAATATAAATCGGCCAAAACCGATTAAAAAAAATGTTTTTTTATATATTTTTTTTGGATTTGTATTTTAGCAAAAAGTAAGAAATTTGGGTTTTTTTGCAAAATTGTCGCTCTTCTTTATAGCGGCGATCAGAAATGACGCAGCGGTGATCAAATACCACCAAAAGAAAGCTCTATTTATGGGAAAAAAAGGACGCAAATTTCGTTTGGGTACAACGTCGCACAACCGTGCAATTGTCAGTCAAAACGACGCAGTGCCGAATCGCAAAAAGGGCTCCGGTCCTAAAGCTGGAAATCCTTCCGGGGCTGAAGTGGTTAAAAATCGCCTAGTGTGCAATGGAGTGTCAGCAATGGCGTGCGTTCCACAATCTCCTACCACTGGAAGCGGAAGTGACGTAGGCGGCTGCGGCAGACCGGAAATGACGTCAACGTGTTTCGTCCTCGTCATAGGGCGTCATCACGGACCAAATGTAGTAGTGATATTATGCACTTTGAGGGGAGGCGCTATCTAATTATTGTTCCATTTATAAAGCAGATTTTATCTGAGGGGAGCTGCCCCCCCAATATAAATATTTGTATGTGCCCTCAGTGGGGATATATGCATACACATTTCAATTGTTTTTTGAGCACTATTACCCACTATTAGAGGAGGCGCTGTTTATTTGTTAGAATATTGTTTTACTCCTTGTTTGTAAATTTTAAGTTTACTGCACAATGGGCTTCTCCTTTATTCTACCTTGTATGTATATTGGCTGGTTCATTGAGTGAAACACCGGTGCCATCAAGATCTATGTAGACCAGACTGCCTTGAGGAAATAATAGAGCGCAAGTTGACCTCCATTGCACTGAGGTCTGCTAATTTGGTAAGAGGCTAATTTTATGTGGTGATGGAAACACAGCGCAACACAAGAAGTCTTATTGAAAATCACAGTTGGATATTATTTGCACTTCTATTGTTTGTTTTTCAGTGGATGGACTTGTATTGATTTCTATATATTGTGTTAAATGCATTGGTTACACTGGTTATTTTAAGTGTAAGGATCACTAACATTGGCACTTATGATCATCACTTCTAAGCTGTACAGAGTTAAAGGTGTAGCGCAACACAAAAGAAGTGTTTTTAACCGCTTCAATACCGGACACTTTCACCCCCTTCCTGCCCAGGCCAATTTTCAGTTTTCAGCGCTGTGGCACTTTGAATGACAATTACGCGGTCATGTGACACTGCACCCATATGACATTTTTATAATTTTTTCACACATATAGGTGACATTTAATCGCCACTGTGTTTTTTTTTTTTGTTTGTTTTTTGCTAAATAAATAAAAGAAGACTGAACATTTCTAAAAAAAAAAAAAAAAAAAAATACATGTTTTTCTTTGTTTCTGTTATATTTTTTTTTTCTTTAATCTTTCTTCATGAATTTAGGTCAAAATGTATTCTGCTACATTTCTTTGGTAACATAACCCAAATCAGTGTATATTATTTAGTATGTAGGAAAGTTATAGAGTCCACAAACTATGGGATATACAGTATCTCACAAAAGTGAGTACACCCCTTAGTGAAAATGTCCAAATTGGGCCCAAAGTGTCAATATTTTGTGTGGCCACCATTATTTTCCAGCACTGCCTTAACCCTCTTGGGCATGGAGTTCAGCAGAGCTTCACAAGTTGCCACTGGAGACCTCTTCCCCTCCTCCATGATGACATCACAGAGCTGGTGGATGTTAGAGACCTTGCGCTCCTCCACCTTCCGTTTCAGGAGGCCCCACAGATAGGGTTTAGGTCTGGAGATGTTTGGCCAGTCCATCACCTTTACCCTCAGCATCTTTAGCAAGGCAGTGGTCATCTTGGAGGTATTTGGGGGTCATTATGTTGGAATACTGCCCTGTGGCCCAGTCTCCGAAGGTAGGGGATGATGCTCTGCTTCAGTATGTCACAGTACATGTTGGCATTCATGGTTCCCTCAATGAACTGTAGCTCCCCAGTGCCGGCAGCACTCATGCAGCCCCAGACCATGACATTCCCGCCACCATGCTTGACTGTAGGCAAGACACACTTGTCTTTGTACTCCTCACCTGGTTGCCGCCACACACGCTTGACACCATCTGAACCAAATAAGTTTATCTTGGTCTCCTCAGACCACAGGGCATGGTTCCAGTAATCCATGTCCTTAGTCTGCTTGTCTTCAGCAAACTGTTTATGGGCTTTCTTGTGCATCATCTTTAGAAGAGGCTTCCTTCTGGGAGGGCAGCCACGCAGACCAATTTAATGCAGTGTGCAGCGTATGGTCTGAGCACTGACAGGCTGACCCCCCACCCCCTCAACCTCTGCAGCAATGCTGGCAGCACTCATACGTCTATTTCCCAAAGACAGCCTCTGGATATGACGCTGAGCACGTGCACTCAACTTCTTTGGTCGACTATGGAGAGGCGCTGTTCTAAATGGAACCTATCCTGTTAACCACTTCAGCCCCAGAAGGATTTCCCACTTTAGGACCAGAGCACTTTTTGCGATTCGGCACTGGGTCACTTTAACTGACAATTACACCAGTTGTACTCAATTGAAATTGATGTCCTTTTTTTCCAACAAATAGAGCTTTCTTTTGGTGGTATTAGACCACCTCTGCGTCACTTCTGATCACCGCTATAAACAAAAAAAGAGCAACAATTTTGAAAAAAAAAACCCCAATATTTTTTACTTTTTGCTATAATACATGTCCAAAAAAAAAAATCAGTGTGACAATAGGGAATATTAATTCGCTATTGTCACACAACTGGGTGGGCTCGGAGCGCAGTGCTCTGTGGTTGGTTGGTCGGTTACCAGCCCCGCACTTGCCCCATCTATGGCACGGGCAACGCTTCCCTCCAGTACGACAGGCGGCGGCTTCCTCCGTGCATCTCCTCCCTCCTCCTCCTAAGCCAATTGGAATGCTTCTCATTTCTGCCAATTTGGAAACTGGTCTCAGACCCGCTTCCTGATTGGCCCGGAGGAGAATCAGTGTGACAATAGCAAATATTCATTCTCTATTGTCACACAACTGGGCGGGCTCCGGGCACAATGCTCTGTGGTTGGTTGGTCGGTTACCAGCCCCGCACTTACCTCATCTATGGCGTGGACAGCGCTTCCCTTCGGGAGGCGGCTTCCCCTTTTTTGAAGCCTATTAGAGCCTCCGGCTCTAATCACGTGCTTCAAAAAAATCATGTAGATTAGTGGGCCGGACGCATGGATGGGGGGGGGGTGGCACCCGTGTGCCCCTAATGGACGGACCTCCACTGCCCCTCACCTTTTTTGCCCCTTTGTGATTGCAAATAAAAGTTAGATGTAGAGTTTTTTTTCTGTTGCTGCGTTAATGTTAGTCTTGTAAATGACTTAGACACAGACTTAAGAAGTGGAAATATGCAGTTCTAAGTGGAATTTTAATGGGCTCGACAGTTCCCATGCAGAGATTGTGTCGTCTTCGGCAAGGTCATTGTAAACTTTGGGTATGGAATACATAAATGACAGTCATGCAAGTTTGATCTGCCCCAGGGAAGCTGTAACCTACACAGGACTTTCTTCAATCTATTTATTTATTTCATTTTAATTTTGGCTTTAACATTTACGATGAAACGCGCCCAAACTGCAATTTGACTTTTCATTTCATCCTGCAAGCGGCAGGATAACATCTCAGGAAACCCTTTTTTCTGATGTGTATTTAGCAGAGAAGTGCCCCTCAGAAAAAAGTTCCATCGAATTCAACCCAAAAAAACAAAACAAATAGAAAACCTCTATATCCAATTTCCAGCTGTCACGTACCTGGTGGACGAGTCTGACTTATGCAGTAGGCAATCTCCCTTACGACCCTGACCGGGAACCCCGGGTAGAGCAGACAGGTGGCTCGGGAGCGCAGGATGGCACGAGGGTCGGACTGGGTCACTGGTGGTGGTAGGAAGTCCGTAGGAGCACTCGTGAAACTGAAGCATGGTTGTACAGCCCGGGTCGTGAACAGGCTGGCAGTGCGGTACAGAAGGAGCAGGCTTGTGGATAGTCGGGTCCAGGCAGGGTCATTAACAGGCAGGCAGCAGAAGTGCACTGGGATCAGGCAGGAGAGTGGTCATAGGCAAGCCGGGGGTCGGTGCAGGCAGAGATCAGACAAAGTCAGGACAGGCCAGGGCATAGGAACAGATAACAGGTTACGGGTCTCACAGGAAACAACTCACACGCTGTAGATCAGACAGCACTTGCTGCAGGGTGCACTCAGCCTAAATAGAGCTGTTTGGCGCCATTTCCGGCATGCGCGAACGTACATCGTAGACATGTACAATTCGTTTTGGTCCAAATATAAATTCGGACACATTTTTGGTTATTCAGAGATTTGGATATATCCGAATGTCTGAATGAAATAGTAACAAATTTAATTGAAATTCGTTTAATTTTGTTACATATATTTGTTTTCTAACGAATTCTGAATTTTCAGAACGTTCCAAATTTGGATTGGTCGAAAACTGATCGATCAATTCAAATTCTGTGTGAAGAATAGATGGTTGCTAAGGAGCGGTCCGAGAAGCCGTCCGCCACGCCCTTAACAACCGATGACTCATCAGCTGCTAGCGGATTTCACTATGATGTAATTGGGTGACTCCGCCCTTTAGCTATTTAATAATTGTCAGACGGCAGAGCAGGCAGATGGCGAGAGCCTTCGAAGAGAGCAGAGTATTTTTTTTTTTTTTGTCGGGTCCTGCGGTGCGCGGGCGTCGTGGTTGGGAATGGATCTACACTGGAGGACATTTAAAAAAAAATGTAATAAAGGAATTGTCATAAACTGGTGTAGTGTCTTTACTCACTTTTTACACTTTTTTGGTGAATGAGTAAGGGCACTATGTATTCATTCACATGGGGGGGGGGCGGGATCTGGGGGCCCCCTTTGGTAAAGGGGGCTTTTAGATTCTGATACGCCCCCGCTTACAGACTCCCAAAACCACCAGCCAGGGTTGTGGAGAAGAAGCCCTTGTCCCCATCAACTTGGGGACAAGGTGCTTTGGGGTGGGAGAGCCCCCATGTTGAGGGCATGTGGCCTGCTATGGTTCAGGGGGGAGGCGCTTGCTCACCCCCTCCCTTTCTGGCCTGCCAGTGCTGCATGCTTGGATAAGGGTCTGGTATGGATTTTTGGGGGCCCCACGCCATTTTTTTAACCACTTCAGCCCCGGAATGACTGCCCACTTTAGGACCAGTGCCCTTTTGTGCGATTCGGCGCTGCATCACTTTAACTGACAATTGCGCGGTCCTGCGTCGTTGTACCCAAACTAAATTTGCGTCCTTTTTTTCCCACAAACAGAGCTTTCTTTTGGTGGTATTTGATCATCGCTGCGTCATTTCTGATCGCCGCTATAAACAAAAGAAGAGCGACAATTTTGCAAAAAAAAAACAAATTTCTTACTTTTTGCTAAAATACAAATCCAAAAAAAAAATACAAAAAAAACATTTTTTTTCACCGTTTTTGGCCGATTTATATTCTTCCTCATATTTGTGATAAAAAAAATCGCAATCGGCGTTTATTGATTGGTTTGCGCAAAAGTGGCCGCGTTTACGGATGATGAGAATTCATTTCTGGGTTTTTTTTTATTTTTTTATTTTTTACTAGTAATGGCGGCGATCTGCGATTTTTAGCGGTACTGCGATATTGGGGCGGACATGTCGGACCATTTTGACACTTTTTTGGGACCATTGGCATTTATACAGCGATCAGTGCTATAAAAATGCACTGATTACTGTGTAAATACCATTGGCAGTGAAGGGGTTAACCTGCAGGGGGCGCTCTAAGGGTTAACTGTGTTCCCTGGGCGTGTTCTAACTGTGGGGGGACTGCCCTAGCAGGGGAAGGGAAGCGATCACAGCTTCCGTGTAGAGGAAGGCTGTGATCACAGCCCTTCCCCCTTCACAGAACGGAGGTCCGTGTTTACTTACACAGACCTCCGTTCTTTCACTCCGGAGGGGGCATTGCGGGTAGCCGGCGGCAATCGAAGCCACCGCACCCGCTCCCTAGCCCTCCCCGAACACAGTGAGCGCGCGTGGGCGCGCCTCCGTGGCGTACGCGCTCACAGTGCGCGATCTCGCAGCCGCCGTCAGATGACGGCGATTTGCGATATCTCACCACTTTGTCGCCGGCGGTCGGCAAGTGGTTAAAAACATTGGCATGGAGTTCCCCTTAAAGTCTATACCTGATATAATTCCACTTCAGCAGGACCCCATGCCTAAATTTCTTTTTGCTATAACAAATATCCCAAAAAAAAATCAGTTTAGGCCAATATGTATTCTTCTACATATTTATGGTGAAAGAAAAAAATCGCAATAAGCGTATATTGATAGAATATAGGGAATAGATTTATGGCATTGTTATTTATTTATTTATTTATTTATTTTTACTAGTAATTGCAGTGATCAGCGATTTTTCGTGGGACTGCGACATTGCGGCGGACAGATCGGACACTTTTGACACCTTTTTGGGACCAGTGACATTTATAAAGCGATCAGTGTTATTAAAATGCACCAATTACTGCATGAATGACACTGGCAGGGACAGGGTTAACACTAGTGGTGATCAAAGGGTTAAATGTGTTCCCTGGGAAGTGTTTCTAACTGTTTGGGGGGGGCTGGGCTGACTGAAGGAGGGGAGAGATCGTTGTTCCTGATCACTGGAAACAGACAATCACTTTGAGCTCCCCTGTGAAAATGGGGATCTGCTTAATTTACATTGATAGAACCCCGTTCTGGCTCTGTATGGAGAGATCGCGGGTGGCCGGTGGACATCGCGCCCGCTGGTCACGTGCACGGGCTCCGGAACAGAGGGCGTGAGCGCCCGCTATATCTTTTACACAAAGTGTCGTACACCTATGGCGATTTACGTAATAGAGCCAACCTGCAGCAGTATAACTGCGGCGGCTGGTCCTTAAGTGGTTAAAGTGTATTTTTTCCCAAAAAATTGCATTTGAGAAATTGCTGTGCAAATACCGTGTGACATAAAAAAAATTAATGATTGGAATTTTATTCTCTAGGGTGCTAAAATATATATATATATATATAATGTTTGGGGGTTCTGAGTAATTTATTACCAAAAATATATATATATGATTTTTACATGGCGAAGTGGTTAACCAGTGAAACACATTGGGATCTTGCACCTTCTGCCTTTGTTCTGATTGCCATCAGTCTGCTTATTGTTTGGTTCTATACCCACTATACTCATGATTGATTATACAGGGTGGGCCATTTATATGGATACACCTTAATAAAATGGGAATGGTTGGTGATATTAACTTCCTGTTTGTGGCACATTAGTATATGTGAGGGGGGAAACTTTTCAAGATGGGTGGTGACCATGGCGGCCATTTTGAAGTTGGCCATTTTGAATCCAACTTTTGTTTTTTCAATAGGAAGAAGGTCATGTGACACATCAAACTTATTGGGAATTTCACAAGAAAAACAATGGTGTGCTTGGTTTTAACGTAACTTTATTCTTTCATGAGTTATTTACAAGTTTCCGACCGCTTATAAGATGTGTTCAATGTGCTGCCCATTGTGTTGGATTGTCAATGCAACCCTCTTCTCCCACTCTTCACACACTGATAGCAACACCGCAGGAGAAATGCTAGCACAGGCTTCCAGTATCCGTAGTTTCAGGTGCTGCACATCTCGTATCTTCACAGCATATGGTTTTTTTATGGTTTTTATGGTCAGTAAAAACCAATACCGGGTGAGCTGCTCCTTCCAGGAGGTACCGCCATTCCTCCAAAGCCGACTTAATGGCCAGCAATTCCCTATCACCGACTTCATAGTTCCAGCAAGATGGTGCACCACCACATTATGGGTGTCAGGTCCGAGCATTCCTAGATGAACAGTTTCCTGGAAAGTGGATTGGTCGTTGTGGGCCAGTTGAATGGCCCCCAAGGTCTCCCGATCTGACCCCCTTTTATCTTTGGGGTCATCTGAAGTCAATTGTCTATGCTGTGAAGATACGAGATGTGCAGCACCTGAAACTACGGATACTGGAAGCCTGTGCTAGCATTTCTCCTGCGGTGTTGCTATCAGTGTGTGAAGAGTGGCAGAAGAGGGTTGCATTGACAATCCAACACAATGGGCAGCACATTGAACACATTTTATAAGTGGTCAGAAACTTGTAAATAACTCATGAAAGAATAAAGTTACGTTAAAACCAAGCACACCATTGTTTTTCTTGTGAAATTCCCAATCAGTTTGATGTGTCACATGACCCTCTTCCTATTGAAAAAACAAAAGTTGGATTCAAAATGGCCGACTTCAAAATGGCCGCCATTGTCACCACCCATCTTGAAAAGTTTCTCCCCTCACATATACTAATGTGCAACAAACAGGAACTTAATATCACCAACCATTCCCATTTTATTAAGGTGTATCCATATAAATGGCCCACCATGTACATTGAACATAAGATTGAGTATTTGATGTTAGAAACTATTACATCTAATAATTAGAGTTGAGCGAACCCGAACTGTAAAGTTTAGGTTCGTACCGAACTTCTGGGTTTTCAGAACCCGGACCCGAACCCGAACCCGGACTTTTCAAAAAAAGTTTGGGTTCGAGTTTGGGGTTCTGGTATTTGATTCCGCGTGTTGAATAGCTGTCAAGGGCAGCCAATCAACAAGTGTTTCACTGGTTTGCCCTTAGAAGCCATCACAGCCATGCCTACTAATGGCATGGCTGTGATTGGCCAGTGCATCATGTGACCCAGCCTCTATATGGGGATGGAGTCACCGTGCTGCATGTCATATGCTCTCAGGATAGTTTAGGGAGAGGATGCTGCTGGCTCTGTGAGGGACAGATTGCAGAACATCTCATCCTGCTGCACAGAACAATCTGATTGTGGACTAGGGAGAGATAATAGTACTGCTGCTTTGAGGGACAGATTGCATACCTTATCCTGCTGCACAGAACGATCTGACTGGACTAGGTAGAGTCTACTGCTTAGGGACAGATTAATGTTCTAAAATCATCTCCATGTTCTATAGGGAAAGGTTCCTGCTGTTGCTTAGAGGGACAGATTATTGTTCTAAAATCATCTCCATGTTCTATAGGGAGAGGTTCCTGCTGTAGCTGTAAGGGACAGATTATTGTTCTAAAATCATCTCCAAGTTCTATAGGGAAAGGTTCCTGCTGTTGCTTAGAGGGACAGATTATTGTTCTAAAATCATCTCCAAGTTCTATAGGGAGAGGTTCCAGCTGTTGCTTAAAGGGACAGATTATTGTTTCTTGCACAAAATTAAAAAGTGCATCTACATTGCTGGTTTAAAAAACAAAAAAAAAAAAATTCCAAAAACTACATTTGCGGACAGCGGTGCATTTCTTGCACAAAAATAAAAAAAAACAGTGTTGGCTCCTCCTCCTCCACTGCCACTTCCACCGCCTCCTCAACCACCAACTCCACATCCACCTCCATTTTTTTTTTTTTTATGTGATTTTAGCTTAAAAATTATTTTAAGTTATTTCCCTATCCCCATTTCTTTGTAGGGCACTTGTCCGACTCTTTTTGCAGACCTCTAGGACTTGCCAGGACTTTGTTACAGCCATTTTTGTGCCTAAAAGTTCGGGTCCCCATTGATTTCAATGGGGTTCGGGGTCCGGGATAAAGTTCGGGTCGAGTTCGGTCCCGAACCCAGACTTTTCCCCGAAGTTTGGCCGAACCTGCAGAACCCGAACTTCCAGAGGTTCGCTCAACTCTACTAATAATACATCTAACATCTAATGTTCATTTATTGTTTTAATGGACTCATTGCATTTTTTTTTCTAATAAAAAAGATGTGCTTTTAATAAACTTGTATTTTTTGAGATTTGTTTTCTTTTTTAAACCCAGGACCTTTAACCACTTCAATGCTGGGCACTTACCCCTCCTTCCTGCCAAGACCACTTTTCAGCTTTCAGTGCTGTCGCACTTTGAATGGGTCCCTTCCTGGTGGTTGCTTCACTGTAAATCATAACGGTATATAGTCACGGGTGGTCACGGCGGATAGTCACGGGTCCTCACGGTGGATGGTCACGGTGGATAGTCACGGGTGGTCACGGTGTATAGTCACGGGTGGTCACGGCAGATACTCACAGTTAGTCATGACGGAGTAGTCACGGGTAGGCACTACCTCTTTTACGTGAATAAATGTTTCAACACAGTGTCTTTGTTTGTTTTTGAAAAAAAGTTTTACAAGTCAGAAGAAAAATAAACATCGTGTTTTTTTTACAGTATACCCACGTCACAACGTACTGACGCGTTAACAGTAAGTTTCACGCTGTCGTGACTTTCGACTTTTCACCAGAACCGTCCTTCCTCCCCATTCACGGGTC
>BLSH010031561.1:863419-875455 GCA_018402905.1 Glandirana rugosa | reverse complement strand
TCTTTTGTTTAGAGTTTTTTATGTTCAAATAATTTTCGTGTAGAAAAAATAATCTTTTTTTTTACGTTACTCAGGTAATTTTGTTCTCTTACCCCCATTTCCTTCCTTTTGCAGACCTCTAGGACTTGCCAGGACTTTGTTACAGCCATTTTTGTGCCTAAAAGTTCGGGTCCCCATTGATTTCAATGGGGTTCGGGGTCCGGGATAAAGTTCGGGTCGAGTTCGGTCCCGAACCCAGACTTTTCCCCGAAGTTTGGCCGAACCTGCAGAACCCGAACTTCCAGAGGTTCGCTCAACTCTACTAATAATACATCTAACATCTAATGTTCATTTATTGTTTTAATGGACTCATTGCATTTTTTTTTCTAATAAAAAAGATGTGCTTTTAATAAACTTGTATTTTTTGAGATTTGTTTTCTTTTTTAAACCCAGGACCTTTAACCACTTCAATGCCGGGCACTTACCCCCCCCCCCCCCCTTCCTGCCAAGACCACTTTTCAGCTTTCAGTGCTGTCACACTTTGAATGACAATTGCGCAGTCATGCAACACTGCACTCATATGACATTTTTTTTATCTTTTTTTTGTGCAACAAATAAAAAGAAGACCGAACATTTTGAAAAAAAAGTTTTTGTTTGTTTCTGTGACACAACTTTGTAAATAAGTACATTTTCTCCATCATGGATGGGCACTGATGAGGCAGTACTGATTGGCGCTGATGAGGTGGCACTGATGATGAGGCATATATACGCAGCACTGATAGGTGCCACTGATAAGTGGCACTGATAGGCACTCATAGGCAGCTCTGATTGACACTCATAGACGGCACTGGTGGGCACTGATATGTGGCACTGGTGGGCACTGACAGGTGGCACTGGTAGGTGGCACTCCTGGGCACTGATAGGTGGCACTGGTGAGCACTGATATATGGCAATACTAAATGGCACTTCGTTGGTGGTCCTTCCCTGGTGGTCTTGGGTGGCACCCAAGATGGCACTGAGTGCCATCCCTGTTGGGCACTGGGGCCCCTTACCTGGTGGTCCCTGGGTGGGTTCCCTGGTGGTCAGGGTGGGCTTCCCTGGTTGTCTCCCTGGTGGTTCCTGTGGGCATACCCTGGTGGTCCTAGGTGGGCTCCCTGGTGGTCCTGGGTAGCGATCCTAGGGGGGGCTGCACTGATAAACAATTAGTGCAGACCCCCCCTGTCAAGAGAGCCACCGATCAGCTCTTATCTAGTCGCGTCTGCAGACGTGAGTAGAGGAAAAGCCAATATATGGATTTTCCTGTTTACACTGTGATCAGTCTCAGCTGATCACGTGGTAAAGAGCTTCTGACAGAAGCCCTTTACTACTATCGGAGATGTGGTGGGTCAGACTGACTCACCACACCACCGATCGCTGCGCTGCGCACACCCTGGGGCGCGCGCTGGCTTGTTATCCTGCTGGACATCATATAACGCCCAGTCAGAATAACTGAACCACTTCCCGTCCATCATTCTGCATACAGCTGTAGGGAAGTGGTTAAAAGAGGAAGATCATGGGAGGAGCAAAGGGTTCAAGATTCAAGTGAAACAAGGTTCCAGGAAAAAATCATTCATAGATTTGTTCAGCTGTCCAGCATTTCAGGTGGCTCAGCATGAAAAGACATTGCCAAATGCAGCCAGAGGTTGCAGGCTCAGACCTGGGTCCTGACAAGAACTTGGGTCAATATACACTTTATTGTCAAAAGTATTGGGACACCTGCCTTTACTTTTGGGACAACGGCCTTTACACGCACATGAACTTTAAAGGCATCCCAGTCTTAGTCCGTAGGGTTCAATATTGAGTTGGCCCACCTTTTGCAGCTATAACAGCTTCAACTCTTCTGGGAAGGCTGTCCACAAGGTTTAGGAGTGTCTATGGGAATGTTTGACCATTCTTCCAGAAGAGCATTTGTGAGGTCAGCCACTGATGTTGGATGAGAAGGCCTGGCTCGCAGTCTCCACTCTAATTCATCCCAAAGGTATTCTGTCGGGTTGAAGTCAGGACTCTGTGCAGGCCAGTCAAATACCTCCACCCATACTCGCTCATCCATGTCTTTATGGACCTTGCTTTGTACACTGGTGGACAGTCATGTTGGAACAAGAAGGGGCCATTCCCAAACTGTTCCCACAAAGTTGGGAGCATGAAATTGTCCAAAATGTCTTGGTATGCTGACACCTTAAGAGTTCCCTTCACTAGAAGTACGGGGCCAAGCCCAACCCCTGAAAAACAACCCCACACCACAATCCCACCTCCACCAAATGATTTGGACCACTGCACAAAGCAAGGTCCATAAAGACATTCATCCCAAAGGTGTTCTATCGGGTTGAGGTCAGGGCCAGTCAAGTTCCTCCACCCCAAACTCACTCATCCAAGTCTTTATGGACCTTGAGTTGTGCACTCGTCCAAATCATTTGGTGGAGGGGGGATTATGGTGTGGGGTTGTTATTCATCTTCCATAAAGACATGGATGAGCAAGTTTGAGGTGGAGGAACTTGACTGGCCTGCACAGAGTCCCAACCTCAATCCTATAAAACACAAGAAATTTTGGGCATTTTCATGCTCCCAACTGTGTGGGAAGAGTTTGGGGTTGGCCCCTTCCACTTCCACCAGTGCACTCAGAAAGGTCCATAAAGACATGGATGAGCGAGTTTGGGGTGGAGCAACTTGACTGGCCTGCACAGAGTCCTCACCTCAACCCGATAGAACACCTTTGGGATGAATTAGAGTGGAGACTGCGAGCCAGGCCTTCTCATCCAACATCAGTGCCTGACCTCACAAATGTGCTTCTGGAAGAACGGTCAAACATTCCCATAGGCTCTCCTAAACCTTGTGGGCAGCCTTCCCAGAAGAGTTGAAGCTGTTATAGCTGCAAAGGGTAGGCCAACTCAATATTGAACCCTATGGGCTAAGACTGGGATGCCATTAAAGTTCATGTGTGTGTGAAGGCAGGCGCCCCGATACTTTTGGTAATATAGTGTATGTATTGCAGTTTGAGCCTTCCCATCCTGGGGATTGCAGAAATGAGTGAAGGTAAATCTCCCCCCCCCCCCCCGTAGTGTTAAGCCTCAGTTCAACAGTCCTACGACCGAACGGACCAAATCGTATGTTGGCTGTTGTATCTCGCATACTGACATGCACTACACGATCGTACGACCAAGCTGAACGTAGCAACGTGTAATGAGCGTATAAAGAGAAAGTTCAGGTGCATGGAATTAGCGTCCGGCCGTTCCTGACTTCTGAGCATGCGTGTTTTGCACAATACAACTTGTTGGACCAACTTCTCTGTACACACGATACAACGGTCGTACGACCGCTTGTTGGTACTATCAAGTTTTTATACAACTCCCCTTGTACGACCGTCGTACCTCGGCTGTTCTAATCGTGCGTACTAACGATCGATTTCTCATTTCGTTCGTACGACCTGTTGTATACGATCGTCGACCCTTGTGTATGAGGCTTTACAGAAATAGAAAGTTGTCAGGAATTTCTACACTTCCCTAAAAAAAAAAAAAAAGAAATCAGTCTCACGTTACGCTTCAATAATTCATAATAAAAAGGTGCTGTACAAATTTTTAAACTAAATGAAGCAACCTGAAAAATGTATTTCAGAGAAGTTAATTATAGGTAATTTGATTGCAATTCTGTAAAGGTGTCAAAAACAATTACACTCAACAAGGCTGGGGATCGTATTAAACAGCAGAAGTTCTGTAACGGCATAAAGAACTCCCATTTTCTTTTTTTTATTTTTCTTCTTCTTGACCGGCTTCAATCCCTACTTGAATACTTAAAATGTATCTGACATTTCCTTATGTAAGTTATGCAATAGTGAAAATTAGAACGGTGCGTTAATTACCACAAATAGCAATAGGCATGCCTAAAACAGACAAGCCATAAATTATCGCGTGACCTAAAATAATAAATTGGACTTCAAGTTGCCTAATTAATCTTATCAACCGACGCGTTTTCCAGCTGCGTTTTCTCCAGCCGAGCCGCATCTCACTGTGTAAATAAAAGGTAATCTTAAGTATTATTGATTGAAAGCCAATTTCCAACCCAACCTTCGCTAAACGAATCTGAGACCCAACTTATAAATAAACTGTTTAATATGTCGGGTCGCATTGGAGCCAACTTCTGCCTCACAGGAGAATAGCGAAGCGCGTCAGTGGCCAGGAAGACTTTACAATAAATGAAGAAAATTCTATTCCTTTTGGGTCTTTCTTTTTTTTTTAATCACTTCAGCCCCGGAAGGATTTCCCACCTTAGGACCAAAGCACTTTTTGCGATTCGGCACTGCGTCGCTTTAACTGACAGTTGCGCGGTCGTGCGACGTTGTACCCAAACAAAATTGGCGTCCTTTCGTCGAATTTATGGTGTGCCATGGTCTATTATAAGGGGAATCCCATCTCCTATTTGATGAGGCCCACAGTCCACAGTGTGTTCCCTCTTGGGGTGGCACTGGGGGTTGGGATCGGTCCCCCTCAATATAGGCCTTCGTTTTGGGATACTCCCTTGGATTTACCATTGATGCTTTTCCATACTTCTCCTGGTTTTAAATGACCTTTATATGGTTTGTATTATCTTCCAATGTGATTTTTGAATTTGTCGATTTTTCTTTGTCTGTACCCTTTGTTATAATCAATAAAAATCATTAACGAAAAAAAAAAAAATTGGCGTCCTTTCTTTCCAACAAATAGAGCTTTCTTTTGGTGGTATTTGATCCCCAAACAAAACAAACAGCGACAATTTTGCAAAAAACAAAACAAAAAAAAAAAACAACATTTCTTACTGTTTGCTAAAATACAAATAAAAAAAATATATATAAATAAAACAATTTTTTTCATTGGTTTTGGCCAATTTATATTCTTCCTCATATTTTTGGTTTAAAAAAATCGCAATCTGCATTTATCGATTGGTTTGCGCATTTGAGAATTAATTTCTGGTGTTTTTTTTTTACTGGTAATGGCAGCGATCCTTTTTTTTTTTTTTTTTTATCAATAATTTTTATTGAGTTTAGAGAGCAGCGATCTTTTTTTATCGGAAATGCGATATTGCGGCGGATATGTCAGACATTTTTGACACTTTATTGGGACCAAAGACATTTATACAGTGATCAGAAATTTAAATATCCACTGATTACTGTATAAATGTCATTGGCAGGGAAGGAGTTAACCTGCAGGGGGCGCTCTAGGGGGTAACTGTGTTCCCTAGGCGTGTTCTAACTGTGAGGGGGCTGGGCTGCCAGTAGCACCAGTGATCTAAATGATCCCAGTGACGGGGATTAGTAGATCTCTGTTATGCCGCCTGACAAAGCGGGGAACCGCCGTGTTTACATCTGTGTTTCCTCGTTTTTCTTCTCTGCGAGGTGATCGCGGGTAGCAGGCGGAGATCGAGTCAGCTTGACCCGCGGCCATACTGCTTTAGCGCACGCGCGAGCCAACGTTTATAAACAGCGGTTCGCGGGACGTAAATGTACGTGAGCCGGTCGGGAACTGGTTAAACCTCTTGACCTCTGGAGGATTTATCCTAGACAACGTGCATGGTGTATTTGTTTTGTTTCCCTTAGATTCGTTAATCGAATTATTTTGTTGCGTTAAATTTGGTTCAATTCGTATTGGGGATGCGTATTCGGAATTCGTTTTATCTTTTTTCCAAACGGAGGTGGAACAAAGGAATATCGTATATACTCGGGTATAAGCCGAGTTTTTCAGCACATTTTTTGTGCTGAGAAAGACCCACCTCGGCTTATACTCAAGTCAGTGTCTGTGGGTGATGAGTAGATCCACATTAAACAGAGCCATGCTGCTTCTAAGAGCCGTTCTGTGCTGTGTAACTGTGACTAATCACATTGGAATGTAGAGAATGCTGAGAGAGGTGTCAGATTTTCAGCTTGATGTCAGGAGGTGGGCGGGACAAGCTGATGTTAGCTGTTCAGTCCCGCCCACCTCCTGATCTCAGTGAAGAGCTGCAGCTCTCTCTCAGCATTCTCCGCATTCCAATGTGATTAGTCACACTTACATAGCACAGAACGGCTCTTAGAAGCAGCACAGCTCTGTTTAATGTGAAACAAAACTACCTTACTCATCCCTTATGTATTCTGGCTACAGTCTCTGTGTCCTGGCTAACATCCCTGTGTCCTGGATAAAATCCCTGTGTCCTGGATAAAATTCCTGTGTCCTGGATAAAATCCCTGCGTCCTGGCTAATATTCCTGTGTCCTGGCTAATATCCCTGTGTCCTGGCTAATATCCCTGTGTCCTGGCTACAGTCTCTGTGTCCTGTCTAATATCCCTGTGTCCTGGCTACAGTCTCTGTGTCCTGGCTAAAAACCTTGTGTCCTGGCTAATATCCCTGTGTCCTGGCTAAAATCCCTGTGTCCTGGCTAAAATCCCTGTGATCTGGCTAAAATCCCTCTGTTCTGGCTAATATCCCTGTGTCCTGGCTAATATCCCTATGTCCTGGTTAATATCCCTGTGTCCTGGCTAAAATCCCTGTGTCCTGGCTAATATCCCTGTGTCCTGGCTAAAAGCCCTGTGTCCTGGCTAATATCCTTGTGTCCTGGCTAAAATCCCTGTGTCCTGGCTAATATCCCTGTGTCCTGGCTAATATCCCTGTGTCCTGGCTAATATCCCTGTTTCCTGGCTAAAATCCCTGTGTCCTGGCTAAAATCCCTATGTCCTGGCTAATATAGCTGTGTCCTGGCTAATATCCTTGTGTCCTGGCTAAAATCCCTGTGATCTGGCTAAAATCCCTCTGTTCTGGCTAATATCCCTGTGTCCTGGCTAATATCCCTATGTCCTGGTTAATATCCCTGTGTCCTGGCTAAAATCCCTGTGTCCTGGCTAATATCCCTGTGTCCTGGCTAAAAGCCCTGTGTCCTGGCTAATATCCTTGTGTCCTGGCTAAAATCCCTGTGATCTGGCTAATATCCCTGTGTCCTGGCTAATATCCCTGTTTCCTGGCTAATATCCCTGTGTCCTGGCTAAAATCTCTGTGTCTTGGCTAATATCCATGTGTCCTGGCTAAAATCCCTGTGATCTGGCTCCCTGTCCCTGTGTCCTGGCTGCTGCATTTCCCACCCTAGGCTTATACGCAGGTCAATAAGTTTTCCCATATTTTTTGGGCAAAAGTAGGGGGTCGGCTTGTACACAAGTATATATGGTAAATAGAATGCATTAAGGTGAAAAACGGGGAGGGTTTACAACCCCTTTAAATCACCTCTAGCTTAACAACAACAGAATTATTCTGAAATAACACACACAGTCTTTGATTTCAGAAACATGTTTGAATGGAATGGAATTCAATGTAAAATTTGATTTGAATTTGAACTTTGGAAATTCGGACAAATTTTGTTTCATTATTTGGATCATTCAGTAAACTTTGTTTATACTGTCATTCGGGTATTCGGATATACAGTATCTCACAAAAGTAAGTACACCCCTCACATTTGTGTACATATTTTATTGTATCTTTTCATGTGACAACACTGAAGAAATGACACTTTGCTACAATGTAAAGCAGTGAGTGTACAGCTTGTATAACAGTGTAAATTTGCTGTCCCCTCAAAATAACTCAACACACAGCCATTAATGTCTAAACCGCTGGCAACAAAAGTGAGTACACCCCTAAGTGAAAATGTCCAAATTGAGCCCAAAGTGTCAATATTTTGTGTGGCCACCATTATTTTCCAGCACTGCCTTAACCCTCTTGGGCATGGAGTTCACCAGAGCTTCACAGGTTGGCACTGGAGTCCTCTTCCACTCCTTCATGACGACATCACGGAGCTGGTGGATGTTAGAGACCTTGCGCTCCTCCACCTTCCGTTTGAGGAGGCCCCACAGATGCTCAATAGGGTTTAGGTCTGGAGATGCTTGGCCAGTCCATCACCTTTACCTTCAGCTTTTTTATAAATGTAGTGGTCATCTTAGAGGTGTGTTTGGGGTCGTTATGATGTTGGAATACTGCCCTGCGGCCCAGTCTCCAAAGGGAGGGGATCATGCTCTGCTTCAGTATGTCACAGTACATGTTGGCATTCATGGTTCCCTCAATGAACTGTACCTTCCCAGTGCTGGCAGCACTCATGTAATCCCAGACCATGACACTCCCACCACCATGCTTGACTGTAGGCAAGACACACTTGTCTTTGTACTCCTCACCTGGTTGTCGCCACACATGCTTGACACCATCTGAACCAAATAAGTTTATCTTGGTCTCATCAGACCACAGGACATGGTTCCAGTAATCCATGTCCTTTGTCTGCTTGTCTTCAGCAAACTTTCTTGAGTATCATCTTTAGAAGAGGCTTCCTTCTGGGATGACAGCCATGCAGACCAATTTGATGCAGTGTGCGGTGTATGGTCTGAGCACTGACAGGCTGACCCCCCACCCCTTCAACCTCTGCAGCAATGCTGGCAGGACTCATACGTCAATTTCCCAAAGACAACCTCTGGATATGACGCTTAGCACTGCACTCAACTTCTTTGGTCGACCATGGCGAGGCGCTGTTCTGAGTGGAACCTCTCCTGTTAAACTGCTGTGTGGTCTTGGCCACCATGCTGCAGCTCAGTTTCAGGGTCTTGGCAATCTTCTTATATCCTAGGCCATCTTTATGTAGAGCTACAATTATTTTTTTCAGATCCTCAGAGAGTTCTTTGCCACGAGGTGCCATGTTGAAATTAGGGTGACCAGTATGAGAAAGTGAGAGCGATAACACCAAATTTAACACACCTGCTCCCCATTCACACCTGAGACCTTGTAACACTAACGAGACACATGACACTGGGGAGGGCAAATGGCTAATTGGGCCAAATTTGGACATTTTCACTTAGAGGTGCACTCACTTTTGTTACCAGCGGTTTAGACATTAATGGCTGTGTGTTGAGTTATTTTGAGGGGACAGCAAATTTACACTGTTATACAAGCAGTACACTCACTACTTTACATTGTAGCAAAGTGTCATTTCTTCAGAGTTGTCACATGAAAAGATAGAATAAAATATTTACAAATATGTGAGGGGTGTACTTACTTTTGGGAGATACTGTATATATATATATATATATATATATATATACTCAAACCTGCACACAGCTGCCACCCTGTAGCAGTAAAACTGTTATAGGGCGGTGGCTAAGTGGTTAAAGCTGAACTCTTGGCAGATTGCTGCAGTTCAGTAATACTCACTGGCCTTGCTCCTCCCTCAGCCTGTGATTGGACAATAGAAGGAGAAGCAGAAGAGTAGTGATGAGCCGGACACACCTGGGTTCAGCTCCAGCAAGGTTTGGCCATCATGACTAATTAAGCTCAGGTGCTGATTCCGGAACTCTATTGAAGTCAATGGGATCCAAATGTTAAAATCAGTATTACACCCAAAAAAACAAAAATGCACTTAACCACTTGCCGACCGCCGATCGGCATCTGACGGCGGCAAAGTGGCTCTGTAAGGCGAAACGCCGTCATATGACGGCGGCCGCCGGAGGCGCGCCCGCGCGCTCACTGTGTCCGGGGAGGGCCAGGGAGCGGGTGCAGCGGCTTTGATTGCTGCCGGCCACCCGCGATGCCCCCCCCCGGAGTGAAGGAACGGAGGTCCGTGTATGTAAACACGGACCTCGGTTCTGTGAGAGGGGGAAGGGCTGTGATCACAGCCTTCCTGTACGTGGAGGCTGTGACCACTTCCCTTCCCCAGCTAGGGCAGCCCCCACACAGTTAGAACACGCCCAGGGAACACAGTTAACCCTTAGAGCGCTCCCTGCAGGTTAACCCCTTCACTGCCAATGGCATTTACACAGTAATCAGTGTATTTTTATAGCACTGATCGCTGTATAAATGCCAATGGTCCCAAAAAAGTGTCAAAATGGTCCGACATGTCCGCTGAAATATCGCAGTACCGCTAAAAATCGCAGATCGCCGCCATTATTAGTAAAAAATAAAAAAAAATAAAAACCCCAAAAATGAATTCTCATCATCCGTAAACGCGACCACTTTTGCGCAAACCAATCAATAAACGCCGAGTGCGATTTTTTTTATCGCAAATATGAGGAAGAATATAAATCGGCCAAAAACTGTGAAAAAAAATGTTTTTTTATATTTTTTTTGGATTTGTATTTTAGCAAAAAGTAAGAAATTAGTTTTTTTTTTTTTTGCAAAATTGTCGCTCTTCTTTTGTTTATAGCGGCGATCAGAAATGACGCAGAGGTGATCAAATACCACCAAAAGAAAGCTCTGTTTGTGGGAAAAAAAGGACGCAAATTTTGTTTGGGTACAACGTCGCACGACCGAGCAATTGTCAGTTAAAGCGACGCAGCGCCAAAATCGCAAAAAGGGCTCCGGTCCTAAAGCTGGAAATCCTTCCGGTCCTTAAGTGGTTAAGGAGAGGAAGAAACGCACTCCAAAAAACAAACAGCCCAAGTGTGGAGAAAAATAGAAGTGGCTTCAGCCCCACTCCTCCCAAGCCAAACTGTCCGACGCGTTTTACCCCTTCCACAGGGCTTAGTCATAGTCAAAAACAAAAAATGTAAAGGCAGCAAGAGCTTACATGTTGTTGTAGTACCCTATGGGGATCTCTATTAGAAGTAAATCCTAGGCTCTAGACATGTGCGGTTCGTTTTGTTCCGAATTCAAATTCGGACAAATTTTCATTTTTTTTTTAATTCGGATACATTACAAACGTACAGAATTTAAACAAATCCGAAATAACGAAAAAAAATTTCGGATGGAACTTGAATTCAAATCGTTTTTGAATACTTTTCAAATTCAAATAGCTTTCAAATTCGAATTCGAAAAGTGTTCAAATTTGAAAAGTTTTCAAATTCGAATAGTTTTCAAATTTGAAAAGTCCTTGAATTTGAATCGTTTTCCATTTTCGAAAGAGAACAAAATAGAATAGAAAACAAAGGAATAGAACAGAAAAAAAAACAATGGACTAGAAAAGAATATAACAGAAAATAAAAGAATAGAATACAGCAGCTCTGTTCCACTCCACCACATTATATTCTTTAATTTTCGCTTATATTTTCTCTCTATTGTATTCTATCTTTTTCCCATTCTATTCCTCCACTTTCCACTCCACCCCATTCTCCTTGGAGATTGGAAAACTATTTGTATACGAAAACTTTTCTAATTTGAAAAAGATTCAAATTCAAAAATAATTCAAATCTAATAATTTGAAAACTTTTCGAATTGATTCGAAAACGAATAAACGAAGCGAATTCCAAAAACGAATTAAATGAATGAAAGTAATCTAACTAAACAAATGTATGCAAATAACGAATCGAAACGAAACAGAACTAATTTTTTCACTCTGCACATGTCTACCAGGCTCGTCCTTTGACTCAGGGTAAGTATTATGAACCAGCGCGATGGCATCACATGTTTAACCGCTTCCAGACCGGCTTGCATATATTTACTGCTGCAGAGTGGTGCTGTTTCGCAAATCGCCATCGCAATCGCAAATCGCCATCTATAAGCTCGTGCATGCGTGGCACTCTCGTGCCCCCGTACTCTCCAGCAGTGTGGCCGCAGGTCGTATGGACTCGATGTAAACACGGCGGTTCCCCGCAGAGTCAGGCGGCATGTAAGAGATCTACTGATCCCTGTCACTGGGATCAGTTAGATCTCTGGTGCCCCTGGCAGCCCAGCCCCCTCACAGTTAGAACACGCCTAGGGAACACAGTTACCCCCTAGATCGCCCCCTGCAGGTTAACCCCTTCACTGCCAATGACATTTATACAGTAATCAGTGGATATTTAAATTTCTGTCATTGATACCAAATAGTAAAAAATGTCCGACGTCTCCGTCACAATATCACAGTCCTGCTAAAAAGCGCAGATCGCCGCCATTACTAGTAAAAAAAAAAAAAGTAAAAGCGCCATAAATGAATTCTCATCATCTGTAGAGTTGAGCGAACCCGGACTGTAAAGTTCGGGTCCGTACCGATCTTTGGGGTGTCCGGGACCCGGACCCGAACCCAGACTTTTCAAAAAAAGTCTGGGTTCGGGTCCGGGGTTCTGGTAATTTTAATGGGACG
>BLSH010031561.1:847215-861035 GCA_018402905.1 Glandirana rugosa | reverse complement strand
GTAGGAATAGTCACGGGTAGTCTAAAGAGGCTGCACTAATGGGCACTGATGAGGCTGTACTGATGGGCACTGAGGAGGCTGCACTAATGTGCATTGCTGGGCACATGAGAGGCTGTACTGATGGGCACTGATGAGGCTGCACTGCTGGGCACATATGAGGCTGCATTGATGGGCACTGATAAGGCTGCACTGATGGTCACTGATGAGGCTGCACTGATGGGCACTGATGAGGCTGCACTGATAGGCATAGATGAGGCTGCACCGATGGACATTGATGAGGCTACACTAATGTGCACTCCTGGGCACATATGAGGCTGCACTGATGGGCACTGATAAGGATGCACTGATGGGCACTGATGAGGCTGCACTGATGGGCACTGATGAGGCTGTACTGATAGGCACTGATGAGGTTGCACTGATGGGCATTAATGAGGCTGCACAGATGGACACTGATGAGGCTGCACTAATGTGCACTGCTGGGCACATATTGGGGCTGCACTGATAGACACTGATAAGGCTGCACTGATGGGCACGGATGAGGCTGCACTGATGGGCACTGATGAGGCTTCACTGATGGGCACGGATAAGGCTGCACTGATAGGCACTGATGAGGCTGCATTAATGTGCATTGCTGGGCACATGTGAGGCTGCACTGATGGGCACTGATGGGCACTGATGAGGCTGCACTGATGAACACTGAGACTGAACTGATGGACACTGATGAGGCTGCACTGATGGACACTGATGATGCTGCACTAATGTGCACTGCTGGGAACATATGAGGCTGCACTGATGGGCACTGATAAGGCTGCACTGATGGGCACAGATGAGGCTGCCCTGATGGGCACTGATGAGGCTGCACTGATGGGCACTAATGAGGCTGCACTGATGTGCACTTCTGAGCACAAATTAGGCTTCACTGATGGGCACGGATAAGGCTGCACTGATAGGCACTGATGAGGCTGCACTGATGGGCACTGTTGAGGCTGCACTGATGGGCACTGATGAGGCTGCACTGATGGGCAATGATGGGCACTGATGAGGATGCACTGATGGGTACTGATGAGGCTGCACTGATGGGCACTGCTGGGCACTGATTAGGCGGCACTGATGGGCAATGATGGGCACTGATGAGGCTGCACTGATGGGCAATGATGGGCACTGATGAGGCTGCACTGATGGGCACTGATGAGGCTGCACTGATGGGCAATGATGGGAAATAGTGAAGCTGCACTGATGGGCAATGATGGGAAATAGTGAAGCTGCACTGATGAGGTGGCACTGATCAGTCCTGATTATCAGTGTAAACTGTGCACTGACAGCTTTGTCGGTTATCGGCTTTCCTTTCCTCACACAGAGACAGCGTCTGTTTACAGGTGATCAGCTCTGATTGACCCTGCATTCACACCTGGGTGTAGCATTTTCAGGCAGAAATACACGCGTTTTTACCACGATTTTTGCCGGGATTTTTACCGCGATTTTGTACAGGTCAAAAGTTCACCAATGTAAAAAGTAGAAAAACGCCCAAATGAAGCTACAAAAATACTTCCAGAACTTGTTTGAGCTTCAGGCGTTTTCAGGCTTTTGGCTTCAGGTGTATTGGAGTGGAGATGTCAACCCTCTCCATAGAGAACCATTGATTTTTTTCCCCTCCAGGGTTTTGTAGCTTCAGGCTTCAGGCTACAAAACGACAAAGTGTGAATGGGGCCTTACTGCAATTTTAGATCAGCTGTGTTCTAAGGACACTGCAGTCACATAGCACGCCCGATGTGCACCCCAGAGGGCGTGCGGGCGGCATGGTTCTGGAAGGACATCCATGAACGCCCCCCCAGAACAAGAGAGCCGCGTTTTGGTTGTCTTTTGATAATTTCATGGTAATGAGGTGGTTAAGGGAAATTCCTTGTGCGTTGAATGAAACACAGTTGCACAGAAAGATTGTAGACTTTGCAACATTGTATATTATTTGTAGCACTTATTTGATATTTAGAAATGGGAACTTTAATTGTTATTTAAAAATAAATATAATAATATATTTATATATATATAAATAATATATGTAAAACTGCCTAGAAGCCAAACTCATGTCACGTATTTTGCTGTGATTTGGAATTGTGAGCAGAGTCACAGTGATTCCAAATTATGTAATGTGAATGGGACGTTTAAGTGGAGTTCCACCCACAAATACATCTTTATATATTTCAATATATATATATATATATATATATATATATACTCACCCTAAGTGCCCTGTTGCTATGTGGTCCCTGTAATCTTCCACTTCCTGATTCATGGCACTCCGCATCACTTCCTGCCTCGCCTGGGCTCATGGGAGATCATCACTGCCCATGAGTCAGTGGGCAAAAATGAGCTGTAAAATCGCATTATTTCCAGACAGGAAATGATGTGATTTTGCGGGGGAGAGACATGTTATCTATGTTGCCATAACAACGGGACGGGATCTTCCTCCATCGCTGCCCATTGTTATGGCAACGAGACATACACTCAAGATCGAGAGGTGCATGCTGGTTACCCAGCATGCACCTTATCCAGGAAGAGACTCAAGGAGGGTGCGAGGGGGCTTCACATGTCAACAGCTAAGGTGGGAACTCCCAGTAAGAAAAAAAATCAGCAATGTAAGTACAATTAAAAATAGGAAGACTACCCGGATTTAAAGCTATCAATGACTTTATTTATGTATTGAATACTAACTAGGTGGATGCCAGCAAAAAAAATATAATGTGGGCGGAACTCCGCTTTAAGTAAAGCTTTTACTAAATTGCATCTTCTTTATTTTCAACGAGTGGTTTCTTGAACCAGAACACCGCGAACAGGCAAAAAGTTTGGTCGAACATGCAAACCCGATTAAAGTCTATGGGACACGAACATTAAAAATCAAAAGTGCTCATTTTAAAGGCTTATATGCAAGTTATTGCCACAAAAAGTGCATGGGGACCTGGGTCCTGCCTTAAGGGACATGTATCAATGCAAAAAAAAAAGTTTCTAAAACAATTGTTTTTAAACGAGCAGTGATCTTAATAATGCTTAAAGTGAAACAATGAAAATGAAATGTTCCTTAAAATATTGTGCCTGGGGGTCCCCTTAGTCTGCATGTAAAGTGGCGCATCTGTATGATGTTTATAACAGTGCCACAGCAATAATTACATTTGTAAAGGAAAAAATGTCATTTAAATTTGCTGGTGGCTGTAATGTATTGCTGGCTCCAGGGAATACAGATTAAAGAAAAATTAAAAAAGAAAAAAAAGGCTTAGGGTCAACCACCCCCCCCCCCCCAGTCCATTCCAGGCCCTTCGGGTCTGGTATGATTTTTAAGGGGCACTCCACGCCAATTCTCTTTAAAAAATTGGCATGGGGCCCCCTCCAAAATCCATAACAGACCCTTATCCGAGCATGCAGCCTGGCAGGTCACGATAGGGGGGGTGAGCAAGCACCCCCCACTCCTGAACCATACCAGGCCACATGCCCTCAACATGGGGAGGGTGCTTTGGGGTGCTTGTTGATGGGGACAAGGGCCTCTTCCCGACAACCCTGGCGGGTGGTTGTTGGAGTCTGTGGGTGGGGGGGGGATTATCAGAATCAAGAAACCCCCTTTAGCAAGGGGGCCCCCAAATCCCGCCCTCCCATGTGAATGAGTTTTGGGTACATTGTACCCCTACCTATTCACCAAGAAAATGAAAACCACAAGAGACCGTTTTTGACAATTTCTTTATTAACAAAGAAAAAAAAAAGTGTTCCGTGATGAACATCCACCATCAATCACAACATCCGACGGACCCGAAAAATAGAAAAAAATGGAAAAAATCTCTGCGTCGATGGGAGGGCTCCAGCAGACTGCTGTCTCTTCGCTTTGACAGCTGTTATATAGGCAAGTACAGGGCCACAAGGTGACGCAACCAAGTGACCCCACCCCCTTCTGATGTCACATGAATGTTGCAGCTCAAATTGAGACTCATCAGACCAGGCAACATTTTTCCAATCTTCTATTGTCCAATTTTGGAGATCCTGTGCCAATTGTAGCCTCAGCTTCCTGTTTTCAGCTGACAGGAGTGGCACCTGGTGTGGTCTTCTGCTGCTGTAGCCCATCTGCTTCAAGGTTGGATGGGCTCTGCGTTCAGAGATGGTATTCTGCATATCTTGGGTGTAACGAGTGGTTATTTGAGTTACCTTTGCCTTTCTATCATCTGGAACCAGTCTGCCCATTCTCCTCTGACCTCTGACATCAACAAGGCATTTTTCTCCACACAACTGCCGCTCACTGGATATTTTCTCTTTTCCCCACCATTCTCTGTAATCCCGGGAGATGGTGGTGTGTGAAAATCCCAGAAATACTCAGACCAACCCGTCTGACACCAACAACCATGCCATGGTCAGAGTCACTTAAATACCCTTTCTTCCCCAATCTGATCCCGGTTTTGATTTAAACAAGTCGTCTTCATCACGTCTAGATGCCTAAATGCATTGAGTTGCTGCAATGAAATTGGTCCAATTTAGCAATTTGTGTTACCAAGCAATTGAACAGGTGTACCTAATAAAGTGGCCGGTGAGTATATATAGATCAGATATGGTTTCTTATATTGTTTAGGTCACCAGCCTGGACATTCAACAAAATCTCTCTATAGCTTAGATCAGGGGGTCTCCAAACTATTTAAACAAAGGGCCAGTTTACGGTGCTTAAGACAGGGGAGCCGGACTGTGGTCAATGAGAGTAAAAAATGTCCCGTGCCCAGCAACAGTGAGAATGAAAATGGCTGCAGGATGGTGGTCAGAAGGAGGAGTAGTGGAAGGAATAGTGTCCCATCATTGGTGTCAGTGGGAGGAATAGTGCCCCATCATTGGTATCAGTGGGAGGAATAGTGTCCCTTCATTGGTGTCAGTGGGAGGAATAGTGTCCCATCATTGGTATCAGTGGGAGGAATAGTGCCCCATCATTGGTATCAGTGGGAGGAATAGTGCCCCATCATTGGTATCAGTGGAAGGAATAGTGCCCCATCATTGGTATCAGTGGAAGGAATAGTGCCCCATCGTTGGTGTCAGTGGGAGGAATAGTGCCTCATCATTGGTATCAGTGGTAGGAATAGTGCCACATCATTGGTATCAGTGGGAGGAATAGTGCCCTATCATTGGCATCAGTGGGAGGAATAGTGCCCCATCATTGGTATCAGTGGTAGGAATAGTGCCCCATCATTGGTATTAGTGGGAGGAATAGTGCCCTATCATTGGCATCAGTGGGAGGAATAGTGCCCCATCATTGGCGTCAGTGGGAGGAATAGTGCTCCATCATCGGTGTCAGCCGAAGGAATAGTGCCCCATCATTGGTGTCAGTGGGAGGAATAGTGTCCCATCATTGGGGTCAGTGGGAGGAATAGTGTCTCATCATTGGTGTCAGTGGGAGGAATAGTGCCCCATCATTGGTGTCAGTGGGAGGAATAGTGCCCCACCATTGGTGTCAGTGGGTGGAATAGTGCCCATCATTGGGGTCAGTGGGAGGAATAGTGCCCCATCATTGGTGTCAGTGGGAGGAATATTGCCTCATCATTAGTGCCCCAATGGTCAGATAAAGGCCAGCAAAGGGCCACAGTTTTGAGACCCCTGTCTTAGATCAAAGCAATGAAAAGTTCAATAATATATCACTCCTTTGCCTTTAACATAAAAGATGCTCTTGGCTGCCTATCTTGCCGTCTACCTAGCTTATGTTGCTACAGTAACATTTGATCACTGAACGCAGCGGCGAAGCACCCCAGGTTACATGTACAGCTGTTGTAATTACACCACACTAATCCCTTCATTATTAGAGAGCTCAGGATTGCAGGCACTCCTGCAGAGAAGGTGTTAAAAAAAAACTCATCATACAAACAGAACAAAGGGAATTTCCCACAGTGAGCGCTATATTATAGCTACCTCCATATATAGTTTATTTCCAGGCTATTCTTCGCGAAATGATCAATTCCTGTGTTCGAGTTTTGGAAGTGTTTATCCTGGAATGACATTGCCTCCAGTTTTAAACTTTCTCCTTTTGAAAAGTTTTCTAACTTGTATCATAAGTCAACTGTTTGCTGTAAAATGGATATACTGTACCCAGGGGAGGGCTGGGCCAGGGGGCAGGGTGGCAATTGCCACCCAGGCCACCCTAACTTACATTCAAAATGCCCAACGGCCGCTGCCCACTCACACTTTTTTCTTCTTGTGCAGGAAGGAAGTAGAGACCAGGAATTCAGCCACCAACTAACTGCTGGCAAAGGGGGGGCACCCAGGGCTGGCCCTACCATGGATCCAGCTAGGCCCATTGGGCTGCCTCGGGGGGGCATCGCCGGATTACACAGGGTGTGGATCTCCCACTTACAAATTCCTACCTCCCGAACCAGCTTCTATAATAGACAGCACACTGGTGCTGTCTATCATAGATAGTCCAGGATAGTCCGGGTCCAGGAGGCGGGACTTCCTATGACAGCAGCCACGCCAGGTAAGCAGGAGATTCCCGCTCTGTAATCCAGCGGCTCTCCTCTCTCTGCATTGCAGGCTGCATTGGATGGGCACTGGTGAGGCTGCATTAATGGGCACTGATCAGGCTGTGCTGAAGGGCACTGGTGAGGCTGCATTGATGGGCACTGATCGGGCTGCATTGATTGGCACTGATCAGGCTGTGCTGATGGGCACTGGCGAGGCTGCATTGATGGGCACTGATCAGATTGCATTTGATGGGCACTGGTGCGGCTGCAGTGATGGGCATTGGTGAGGCTGCATTGGTGGGCACTGATGAGCTGCATTGATGCATTATTTTTATTAAACCTCCTTTGTTGCTATTAACATTAAATTATGTTACCACATTGTATCATATTTGTCTTGCTTAATAACATCAATATCTGTTATAAAACCAGGTGGGCATGGATGGTGAGCTGATTCGGTGGTTCAATGGGCCACTTGACTGGACTTGCCCCCTAGGCCTATGGCTGCCAGCCCTCCCCTGACTGTACCGCTGCTTCAGTATTTGCTGCATCACCTAGGCCAAGCGTTAACCAATGCTAATGAGTGTGTAGGCGTTGAAAAAGAGACGGAATCCTGAAACGTGTACACCTACCTAGTGGCGGCTGGTACTACATATTTGGGGGGAGGGGGCGGCAAGGTATTGCCACCCCCACCCCCCCGGAGGGAGCCAGACAGGAAGGCGGCGATAACCGCAAACCCCACCACACATGAAAGACGGCCTCCCAGCAGGGAGTTTGCAGGTGACAATGGGGCTGAGCCATGAGTGGGAGCTTGGCTGTGGCACTGTACCTTGTCCCGGCGATGTGGTGGAGAGGGCTGCGGGTCTGAGCAGGAAGAAGAGGCCATGGACACTGGGCGGCAAACCGGCGCCATCTTGGCACCCCCCTTATGCGGCCAGGGACCGATGGCAAAGTTAGAGTCCAGGGCTCTCGAGCGGGAGGTGGCAGCTCGGGCCAGCTGTGAGGAGGCTCTCCAACAACTGGGCATGATGTAGCGGATGTGTGGTGGCGGAATCCCTCTGTTAAAGCACCAAAATATGCGACCTCATGTTTGCAAGTCCAAGCCACGCCCCATGTAAAATAGCTCCCCTTTTTGAAGCCAATTAGTCTCAGGCTCTAATCATGTGCTTAAAAAAAAAAAACCCTGCTGGAATCCATGCGTCCCACGCCCTGCATGTAGATTAGGATTAGGGGGGCGGCGCCCCAGCCCCTCGTATTGACGGGCCGCCACTGCACCTACCCACTGCTCGGCTGCCCCTTTTTTGGCCATCATCTGTAGGCTTCTACATTCCATATTTGCTTTGAACCAGGCTCCTCAATGCAGGGATAATCACATTCCTTGCATGCATCCTGGTCCAGCTCACCACCACCCAACAGTTTGTGGATTCTCCCTCACCTCCTTCTCTGTATTCCAAGACATCCAAGTCAGTTTTCGCTAATGCTTAATAAATTTACTTTTAGAATTTATGGTCCAGCGCCTTGGTCAACGAGTGTGTAGCACTACCACCATAGGAGCTGCTAGATATTTTACCTGGACCTTCTCTAGTCCCAACTTCTACAGTAGGGATGGATGAACGGTTAGGACTGAGCATAAGGCAGCGCAAAGTCAATCGGTTGTTAAGGAGCAAGGCCAGGAAGCCGCGTCCTCAATAACAGATGATGGGGACAAGGGCCTATTCCTGACATCCCTGGGCAGAACTTGTGTGAGTCTTCGGGCAGGGGGCTTATTGGAATCTGGAAGAAGGGGGCCCCCAGATCCTGGCCACCCCATATGAATGAGTATGGGGTACATTGTTCCCCTACTCATTCACCAAAAAAAGGGGTCAAATATAAATAAAGACAGGAGGCAGTTTTTGCCAATTCTTTTATTAAAAAAAATAAAAAACAATGTCCCCCAATGTAGATCCATCATCAATCATGACGCCCACTGCACCACCGGATCCGATGAAGGCTAACCGCTGAATGCCTACTCCCACATTTGACAGTTCTTAATTCATTAACAAGCAGGGCTAACTGGTGATGTCACATGGTGGCACTGCCCCTTGTGACATCACCGAAGTAGCATGCGCCAGTTATTTCTGGTAATATGAAAAAAAAAAGAAAATAAAACACAATGTGGGCTTGCAACTACACCCCAAAACTCACTCACTTGTGAGTATGGCGATACCACATGTTTGAGACTTTTTCACAGCCTGGCCACATACAGAGACCCAACATGTAGGGAGCACCTTCAGGTGGTCCAGGGATATAATATTATACATCTAATTTCTTGACTACCTATCACACTTTTGAAGGCCCTTGAGCACCAGGACAATGTAAATGCCCACAAAAGGACTCAATTTTGAAAAGAAAATATCCCAACGTATATTATGTGAGGCATAATGAGTCTTTTGAACATGTCATTTTTTTCCACAAGCTTTTGGAAAATGTGGAAAGAAAGTGAAAATGCATTCACACATTTTTACAGCACTGACGGGCGCTGATGAGGATCCACTGATAGGGGGGCACTGATGTGCACTATTTTGCACTGATCAGCACTAATAGTGCACTCTAGTGGCACTGATGAGCACTTTAGTGGCACTGATGAGCACTAATAGGGCACTGATTAGCACTTTGGTGGCACTATAAGGAACTGATGAGCACTGTAGTGGCACCGTAGGGCATTGATGAATACTGTAGTGGCATTGTAGTGGCACTGATGGCACTGAAGTGGCAATGATGGCACTGTAGTTGAAAACTGTAGGGCACTGAGGAGCACTGTAGTGACACTGTTGGCACTCTAGTGGTACTGTAGGGCACTGATGAGCACACCGAATCATGCCAACTGACGCTGTATCAGTTTGAGGAGAGGAGAGACCTGAACCGGGTTTGATGTTGGTTTGTTCACAAAGTGATTGATCCATCAGTGGACGGAGCAATCATGTGGTAAAGGGCCGCTGTGATTGGCCCTTTACCATGATCTGTGATGTGTTGGGACCTAGAGGTTAGCAGCAATCACTGTAGTAGTGGTGCCTACTACAGTGATTTCCAACTTCCGTAGGGATTGGCCCGGTATGGCACTTACATACTTACATTGGTCCAAGCTGGTCCAATATAACCAGTGCCGGGACAAGATCATCAGTACCCAGGGCAAAGATGCCATATTGTGCCCCCACCCTCCCTCATTATGTGCAAGCTTTTGATGAGGAAGAGGGGAGAGAGAGCACAGCCCACACCCACTCTCAACTCTCTCTCCTCCTCTTCTTGCCACTTCCAGTGCTGGGCTGACAGAAGTAGTGATGCGGATGTCAGTTGAGGGAACTTAAGGCCCATCCCTGCAATACACGCTGTGCCCAGGGCAGCCGCTCCTCCTGCCCGCCCTTTGTCCCGGCCCTGAATGTAACCATAAAAATAGCCACACCAATCCACTGATCGAAATCAGCTCATCCCCCCACAGCTATAACCTTTTGTATCACCTGACCCTCCCTCCTAGATTGTAAGCTCTAGCGAGCAGGACCCTCTGATTCCTCTTGTATTGGATTGTATTGTAATTGAACTGTCTGTTGTAAAGCGCTGTGCAAACTGTTAACGCAATATAAATCCTGTATAATGATAATAAAAAATAATAATCACTAATCACATTTTTTTTTTCACATTCTAAAACAGACCTCTGGAAACGAACAAATTACACATCGCAAACGCTGTACAGCCGCGCTTTGAAGAAACACCCAAACCCCTTCTGCAAGGCTACGCGTTCCGTGCCTCTCTCCGAAGAGCAAATATCAGATTTTTTTCTGAAGTGGGAAGTTTTGATTCTGCCCTCCAAATTTGATCGCTGTCATCAGATTTCATACCAAAAAAAAAAAAAAAGAGCCTTGAAAATTCCCTTGATGTTCTCAAGCAGCTGTAGCATGAAACACACTGCGGGGAAAAAAAGAAAATAAAGAGAAGTGCGTACAAATGAATAACATGAAGATATCTGAATTTCTGAGATGTAAAGGTGTGGGAAGTGTTGAAGTAATAATTGATGCGTTTTAATTCTAAGCAAGGAAAAGGGAAACGTTGTATAATTCATGGTATGGGTAAGGAAACAAGCAGAGGGCTCCCTCCTGTGGTACTGAGGGATAGCACAATATGCGCTTCATAAATTAGTGCTAACTGAAGATGTTTTAAAGGGGACCTGTCATAAAAGAAGTATTCTGACTTCCTTCTGAAAAAAAAAAAGGGGGCAGGTGCCAAGATTTTAATGGTGACGTTGTCTCTCCCGGGTGTTTGTAATCTGCGTATCATCTGATATTAGATGACAATGAAGGTTTGGGTGCAATTCATATTAAATATAGTGATGATGCTGCCATATCATTTGCAGTACTGATTTCTGGGATTTAAATGTCACACATATCATAAAAAATATACAAAAAGGAACATATATATAAAGATATACATTTCATTCATACAAAAAGACTTTTAGTAGATAAACAGAGATTTGTTATTTTTTTGGTAAAAATATGCAACAAACTGAGTTTTCCCATCTATAATGACTGTTGATTGAGGTGTAGAGTAGCTATTTCTGGCTACTTGCTAGCTATATATATATATATATATATATATATACACACACACACACACACAAATGACATATACAGAGTATATATGTATGGGATACTGTTAAAGTTCATGTGTGTGTAAAGGCAGGTGTCCCAATACTTTTGACAATATAGTATATATATATATACATAGTCAAAAGTGTACCTGCCTTTACATGCACATGAACCCTAATGGCATCCCAGTTTTAGTCCACAGGGTTCAATTTTGAGTTACCCCCCCTGCAGCTTCAACTCTTCTGGGAAGGCTGTCCACAAGGTTTAGGAGTGTCTATGGGAATATTTGACCATTCTTCCAGAAGAGCATTTGTGAGGTCAGGCACTGATGTTGGATGAGAAGGCCTGGCTTGCAGTCTCCGCTCTAATTCATCCCAAAGGTGTTCTAATGGTTTGAGGTCAGGACTCTGTGCAGGCCAGTCAAGTTCCTTCAGCCCAAACTCACTCATCCATGTCTTTATGGACCTTGCTTTGTGCAGTGGTGCGCAGTCATGGTGGAACAGGAAGGGGCCATCGCCAAACTGTTTCTACAAAGTTGGGAGCATGAAATTGTCCAAAATGTCTTGGTGTGCTGACGCCTTAAGAGTTTCCTTTACTGGAACTAAGGGGCCAAGCCCAACCCCTGAAAAACAACTCCACACCATAATCCCCCCTTCACCAAATGATTTGGCCAGTGAGCACAAAGCAAGGTCCATAAAGACATGGAGGAACGAGTTTGGGGTGGAGGAACCTGACTGGCCTGCAGAGAGTCCTGACCTCAACCTTTGGAATGAATTAGAGTGGAGACTGTGAGCCAGGCCTTCTCATCCAACATCAGTGCCTGACTTCACAAATGCGCTTCTGGAAGAACGGTCAAACATTCCCATAGACACTCCTAAACCTTGTGGACAGCCTTCCCAGAAGAGGTGAAGCTGTAATAGCTGCAAAGGGTGGGCCAACTCAATATTGAATCCTACGGAATAAGACTGGAATGCCATTGAAGTTCATGTGTGTGTAAAGGCCAATACTTTTGGTAATATAGTGTATGTATATATATAATGAATCTCAGAATCCCATAAATCAGTTCTGTGAATTATCATCTGACAATGACATGGGATGGAAACCTTAGATGGCCTCTAATATTGTAGGTCAATTGTGGCCATATTTATCCCCAGGAATTTAGGTTTTTCTGAATTGTGTTTTGCACTATGCTATTCCATGGCATGGGCATTTTGAATGCATTTAATTTATAGCCTGGGCAGTACCCAGTTGTGTTGGTTGCCACTAATTCAATGCTATTAAAGTGACCCTGTCACCCCCTTGTGGCTGTATACTTACCTTTCCGATGCCCCAAGTCTTTAATTGCCGCTGCAGTGCTGCGTTTTCTCTTCCTTTCTCTCTGATACAACCTGTGTGCAATAGCTGGCACAGGCAGTATTGAGAAATGTTATCATTTTATGCAAAAAATAAAATGATATAGCATTAAGTATAGTTCATTTTGCAAATAAAAAAAATCTTTATACAGCATTATGAATATTATTATTATTATTATTATTATTATTATTATTATTATTATTATTATTATTATTATTATATTATTAATATGAATATTATTATTAATGTTATTCTTATTCTTATTATTATTATTATTGTGAATAGTAATATTATGAATAGTATTATTATTATTATTATTGTTATTATTATTATTATTATTATGGTTATTATTATGAATATTATTATTATTATTATTATGTGATACTGGCATTATAAATGAAGGTCAGCTCATTACATCAGGGCCCCCCTCCACCCTTTAAAAAAAACTGCCAAAGGACATAACTTTGCTTCTGGCAAGGTCTCAGGAAATGATGAGAACCAGGAGAAGATGCCACAGTACAGTGAACAGGTTTGGAATCCTCATAGTTCCTAGGATCTCACCGGAAGAATTGTGATTTGTGAACTAAGAAATCCTTGCCTAGGTGCCCTGGGCTGAAGCCATGGTAAGGTAAGGATAATTAATAGTGGCCCCTGAGGACGTCTGCTTAGACAAAACATATAGGGCGGAGCTTCTGGACGTTGACGTCATCACATTACCTGTGTTCATACTGCGGTATTTGAATTTTTGTTGAACTGCCATTTTAACCACGGAAGGATTTGCCTCACTTAATGACCAGAGAACTTTTTGCGATTCGGCACTGCGCAGTTTTAACTGACAATTGCGCGGTCATGCGACGTTGTACCCAAACAAAATTGGCGTCCTTTTTTTCCCCACAAATAGAGCTTTCTTTTGGTGGTATTTGATCCCCTCTGTGTCACTTCTTAACGCCGCTAAAAACAAACAAAGAGTGACAATTTTGAAAAAGAAAACATTTTTTTTTTTTTTTTTACTTTTTGCTATAATACATATCCAAAGAAAACATATGAAAAAAAAAAAGTTTTAACAGTGAGAAACAAACAAAAATCGCCGCAATTCTTCACTGTGTCTCCCCTAGTTTATGGTGGTTTTCTTTCGAGATAAACACCCCTTTTTTTCCTGCGGTTAAAACAAACCCATGTTGCAGCGTACTGGCGCGTTAACAGTCAATTTTGACGCGTCACGGCTTAGCGTTTTTCAAGAGACCAGTAATTCACTCCGTTTAGGAAGGCACCAATTTTACCGTCAAGTTGTTTTTAAGTTTATGGCGTCATACTTGTGTCCATTACACTACTGCAGTTGCAGGTCTTCGAGGCGGGATATACAAAACAGATTCGTCTGCAGGAGTCCCCG
>BLSH010031561.1:805940-827181 GCA_018402905.1 Glandirana rugosa | reverse complement strand
GGTAGGAGGTCCTGATTCCTCTATATAGATCTTTATATCACTAGAGGCGTCAGCAGCAGGAGGAAGGAGGCCCTGATTCCTCTATATTGATCTTTATATCACTAGAGGGGTCACCAGCAGGAGGAAGGGGGTCCTTATTCGGTCACCAGCAGGAGGAAGGAGGCCCTGATTCCTCTATATAGATCTTTATATCACTAGAGGGGTCACCAGCAGGAGGTAGGAGGTCCTGATTCCTCTATATAGATCTTTATATCACTAGAGGCGTCAGCAGCAGGAGGAAGGAGGCCCTGATTCCTCTATATTGATCTTTATATCACTAGAGGGGTCACCAGCAGGAGGAAGGGGGTCCTTATTCGGTCACCAGCAGGAGGAAGGAGGCCCTGATTCCTCTATATAGATCTTTATATCACTAGAGGGGTCACCAGCAGGAGGCAGGAGGTCCTGATTCCTCTATATAGATCTTTATATCACTAGAGGGGTCACCAGCAGGAGGAAGGAGGTCCTGATTCCTCTATATAGATCTTTATTTCACTAGAGGGGTCACCAGCAGGAGGAAGGAGGTCCTGATTCCTCTATATAGATCTTTATATCATTAGAGGGATCACCAGTAGGAGGAAGGGGGTCCTGATTCCTCTATATAGATCTTTATATCAGTAGAGGGGTCACCAGCAGGAGGCAGGAGGTCCTGATTCCTCTATATAGATCTTTATATCACTAGAGGGGTCACCAGCAGGAGGAAGGAGGTCCTGATTCCTCTATATAGATCTTTATATCAGTAGAGGGGTCACCAGCAGGAGGAAGGAGGTTCTGATTCCTCTATATAGATCTTTGGTGAGACCTCACTTAGAATACGGTGTCCAGTTCTGGAGACCGCACTTACAAAAAGATATTGATAAAATAGAACGAGTTCGGAGGCGGGTAACAAAAATATGAAAGGTCTAGGAGATAAAACATATCGAGAGCGACTTCAGGAACTTAATCTGTAGAGTCTGGAGGAAAGAAGGGAGAGGGGAGACATCGATTGAAACCTTTAAATACATCAAGGGGGTGAATAAGGTTCAGGAGGGCGGTCTTTTCAATATGAAACCAAAATCAAGAACACGGGGACCTCAAGCTAACTGGAGCGAAGTTCAAAATGAATCTTAGAAAGTATTATTTTACTGAAAGGGTGGCTGATGATTTGAATAAACTACCAACAGAGGTTGTAAGACAGTCAACAGTAAATGGCTTCAAACATGCTTGGGATAAACATAATAAATCTATAGTCAGACAACAAGGTTAATGTGAAAAAAATAAATAAAAATAAATAAATAAAAAGGGGCAGACTCGATGGACTACTCAGTCTTTTTCTACCGTCACTTTTCTATGTCTCTATATCTGTAGAAACGCGTAGCCTATGGATAGTTGAAGTCTTAAACCAATTCGAAGTCTCACTCGGGGCAGTAAACCACAAGTGAAAAATGTTGTTTTCCTATAATATTAAATGCTTAACTCCGTAAACCCACAGACTACAGTGCGGAGCTGCAGTGGATGCTTCTTCCAATTAGGCCTTTCCTGTTGTATTAGGAATATTCCCCGTAACACAGAGAGAATTCCAGCCACAAGAATCTATCAACGCCCCTCTCTGCTAACTACAGAGAATACTTCATTTAAAGCCCTCACAACTCCTTCTTATCTGTTCCTTTCTGAAGAGTTTGATGATGAATAATACATATCTGCGCAGCATGAAATATTCAACTCATGTTCTTTCACTCCAGTTCAGTCTAGCAAACAAAGAAATCAGCTGTTTGAGCAGAAAAAGGCACTAGCAGATCTGCCACCGCTGGTAATAGCTTCTTCCTAACGGACTGGACAGATCAATAGCGCAGCGGCCTCCCAGGACGTCATGCGGTCAGTGCAACTCTGCATGCGGTGTTTTTAATCATGGACGTAAAAAAAACCCTACTATAAAAGGTTTTAACATGCTATGGGGGAATGCTACCTTGTTAAAATGTTTGATTGGCTTAATTACTAATCAGTTTTCTAACCCAACGTTTCTATTTTTTTTTTTCAGTCAAGGCGCCCTCTTAAAATTCTCCAGGCACCCCTTTCTAAAATGTAAAAAAAAAAACACAAAATCATAGGTGTGCACACAGGGTGTGCCAGGGGTGCCTGGGCACACCCTAATAACCTAGTGTGCATTAGCATTCTAGCTCTGTGCGGCAGCGGAGGAGATGGAAAAGATTTCCCACTTACTGGCTCTGCCATAAGAGAAGTGCCAGCACACTTTTTTACTGTGTCGCCAAGAAGATCAGTGTGCCCAGGCCGTCGCAAACTCACACACGTGTGTATTTGAGCTTTGGTGTGCCCACCCTAATGCAATAGGCTGCGCACACCTATGCCCAAAACTAATAGGTTTATATAACGCAGCAACATGCACACCTGCAGGACACCCAACGTGATTTATTTTTCCCAAAGCAAATGCACCTTTGCACACTGTTAAGCCTCGTACACACGGGGCGACGATCGTACGTACGATCGTGTCAAATCGTATGTTGGCTGTTGTATGTAGCATACTGACTGCACTACGCGATTGTACGACCACAGAAGAACGTTCAGGTGCATGTAATTAGCATTCGGCCCTTCCTGACTTCTGAGCATGCGTGTTTTGCACAATACAACTTGTTGTACCAACTTCTCTGTACACACAATACAACGGTCGTATGAGCGCTTGTTGGTACGACCATGTTTTCTAGTCTGCTCATACAACTCCCCTTGCACGACCGCTGTATGTTCGACTGTTCAAATCGCGCATACGAACGATCGATATCGCATACAACGGTCGTTAATACGACCTGTTGTATGCGATCGTTGTCCCGTGTGTACAGGGCTGTACTGACTTGTATTGCAATCAGGGTCATCTTAATAGCATCATGGGCCCCTATGCAAAGTCATGCACTGGGGCCCTTACCAGCCTGCCCCAATGTACTTACAGTGCCTTGAAAAAGTATTCATACCCTCAGCCTCCGCTTCATCTCTAGAATACGCCCCTTTTTAACCACTTCAGCCCCGGAAGGATTTCACACTTTAGGACCAGAGCCCTTTTTGCGATTCGGCGCTGCGTCGCTTTAACTGACGATTGTGCAGTTGTGCGACGTTGTACCCAAACGAAATTGACACCCTTTTTTTCCCACAAATAGAGCTTTCTTTTGGTGGTATTTGATCACCTCTGCATCATTTCTGATCGCCGCTATAAACAAATGAAGAGCGACAATTTTGCAAAAAAATCCAAATTTCTTACTTTTTGCTAAAGTACAAATCCAAAAAAAAAAATATAAAAAAACATTTTTTTCAATCGGTTTTGGCCGATTTATATTCTTCCTCATATTTTTGGTAAAAAAAATCGCAATCGGCATTTAATGATTGGTTTGCGCAAAAGTTGCTGCGTTTACGGACGATGAGAATTCATTTCTGGGGTTTTTATTTTATTTTTTATATTTTTTACTAGTAATGGCGGCGATCTGCAATTTTTAGTGGTACTGCGATATTGCAGCGGACATGTCAGACCATTTTGACACTTTTTGGGACCATTGTCATTTATACAGCGATCAGTGCTATAAAAATGCACTGATTACTGTGTAAATGCCATTGGCAGTGAAGGGGTTAACCTGCAGGGGGGCGCTCTAAGGGTTAACTTTGTTCCCTGGGCGTGTTCTAACTGTATGTGGGCTGCCCTATCTGGGGAAAGGGGATGATCACGGCTCCCATATAAAGGAAGGCTGTGATCATCGCCCTTCCCCCTCTAACAGAACGGAGATCCGTGTTTACTTACACCGACCTCTGTTCTCTCACTGCCGGGGGGGGCATCGCGGGTAGCTGGTGCTGATCGAGTCCACCGCACCCGCTCCCTGGCCCCCCCCCCCGAACACAGTGAGTAATATTGCAGCCACCGTCGTATGATGGCAGTTTGCGATATCGAGCCACATTGTCACCGTCAGACTGTGGTCGGCGGTCGGCAAGTGGTTAACCAATAACACCACCAAGCTTCTAATTCTCTCTCTGGTTATCTCTCGCCTCGACTACTGCAGCTCCCTCCTCATTGGATTACCTTTACATACATTATCCCCCCTTCAGTCCATAATGAATGCTGCTGCAAGACTTATCTACCTTACCAACCGCTCAGTGCCCTCCACCCCTCTCTGCCAATCTCTTCACTTGGCTTCCACTCACCCAACGTATAAAATTCAAAGTACTAACAATAATTTACAGCCATCCACAACTCTGCCCCCAGCTACATCTCTAACCTGGTCTCAAAATACCAACCAAGCCGCCCTCTCCGGTCCTCCCAAGACCTCCGGCTCTCTAGCTCCCTTGTCACCTCCTCCTATGCACGCCTCCAGGATTTCTCCAGAGCTTCCCCCATCCTTTGGAACTCCCTACCCCAATTTGTCCGACTGTCTGCTAATCTATCCATCTTTAGACGATCCCTGAAAACTTTTCTCTTTAAAGAAGCCTATCCTGCTTCTATCTAATACACTGTCTTACTTTCTACATCAGCTCATCCCCCACAGCTATTACCTTTTGTATCAACTGACCCTCCCTCTTAGATTGTAAGCTCTAAGGAGCAGGGCCCTCTGATTCCTCTTCTACCAAATTGTGATATAACTGTACTGTCTGCCTTCATTTTGTAAAGCGCTGCGCAAACTGTTGGCGCCATATAAATCCTGTAAAATAATAATAATAATAATACCCCTTGAAATTCCCCACATTTTCTCATGTTACAACCAAAAACGTAAATGTATTTTATTGGGATTTTATGTGATAGACCGACACAAAGTGACTCAGAATTGTGAAATGGAAGGAAAATGATAAATGGTTTTCAACATTTTTTATAAATAAATCAGTGAAAAGTGTGGGGGGTATTTGTATGGTGCCCCCTGGAGTCAACCGCTTTTCCCTGCAATTACAGCTGCAAGTCTTTTTGGGGAAGTCTCTACCAGCTTTGCCCATCTAGAGATGACATTTCTGCCCATTCTTCTTTGTAAAATACCCCAAGCTCTGTCAGATTGGATGGAGAGCATCTGTGATCAGCAATTTTCATGTCTTGCCACAGATTCTCCATTGGATTTAGGTCTGGGCTGTGACTGGGCCATTCTAACACATGAATATGCTTTGATCTAAACCATTCCATTGTAGCTCTGGCTGGATGTTTAGGGTCGTTGTCCTGCTGGAAGGTCAACCTCTGCCCCGGTCTCAAGTCTTTTGCAGACTCTAACAGGTTTTCTTCTAAGATTGCCCTGTATTTGGCTCCATCCATCTTCCCATCAACTCTGACCAGCTTCCCTGTCCCTGCTGAAGAAAAGCATCCCCACAACATGATGCTGCCACCACCATGTTTCACAGTGGGGATGGTGTGTTCAGGGTGATGTGCAGTGTTCGTTTTCCGCCACACAAAGTGTTTTGTTTTTGGGACAAAAATGTCAAGTTTGGTCTCATCTGACCAGAGCCCCTTCTTCCACATGTTTGCTGTGTCCCCCACATGGCTTCTCACAAACTAAATGGAATTCTTATGGATTTCTTTCAACAATGGCTTTCTTCTTGCCACTCTTCCATAAAGGGCAGATTTGTGGAGAGCACGACTAATAGTTGTCCTGTGGACAGATTCTCCCCCCTGAGCTGTGGATCTCTGCAGCTCCTCCAGAGTTACCATGGACCTCTTGGCTGCTTCTCTGATGAATGCTCTCCTTGCCCGGCTGGTCAGTTTAGGCAGACGGCCATGTCTTGGTAGGTTTGCAGCTGTGCCATACTCTTTCCATTTTCCGATGATGGATTGAACAGAGCTCCATGAGATGTTCAAAGCTTGGTATATTTTTTTATAACCTAACCCTGCTTTAAACGTCTCCACAAATGTATCCCTGACCTGTCTGGTGTGTTCCTTGGCCTTCATGATGCTATTTGTTTACTAAGGTCCTCTAACAAACATCTGAGGGCTTCACAGAACAGCTGTATTTATACTGAGACTAAATTACACACAGATGGACTCTATTTACTAAGCGACTTATGAAGGCAGCTGGTTCCATTAGATTTTACTTAGGAGTATCAGAGTAAAGGGGGCTGATTTCAAATGCCCCCCACACTTTTCACATGTTTACAGTATCACACAAAAGTGAGTACACCCAGTGTAAATTTGCTGTCCCCTCAAAATAACTCATCACACAGCCATTAATGTCTAAACCGCTGGCAACAAAAGTGAGTACACCCCTAAGTGAAAATGTCCAAATTGTGCCCAATTAGCCATTTTCCCTCCCCGGGGTCATGTAACTCGTTAGTGTTACGAGGTCTCAGGTGTGAATGGGGAGCAGGTGTGTTAAATTTGTTGTTATCGCTCTCACTCTCTCATACCGGTCACTGGAAGTTCAACATGGAACCTCATGGCAAAGAACTCTCTGAGGATCTGGAAAAAAAGAATTGCTGCTCTACATAAAGATGGCCTAGGCTATAAGAAGATTGCCAAGACCCTGAAACTGAGCTGCAGCACTGTGGCCAAGATCATACAGTGGTTTAACAGGGCAGGTTCCTCTCAGAACAGTGCCTCGCCATAACATGCCATGGCACATGCTCAGCATCATATCCAGAAGTTGTCTTTGTGAAATAGATGAGTGCTGCCAGCATTGCTGCAGAGGTTGAAGGGGTGGGGGGGGTCAGCCTGTCAGTGCTCAGACCATACGCCGCGCACTGCATCAAATTGGTCTGCATGGCTGTCATCCCAGAAGGAAGCCTCTTCTAAAGATGATGCACAAGAAAGCCTGCAAACAGTTTGCTGAAGACAAGCAGACTAAGGACTTGGATTACTGGAACCATGTTCTGTGGTCTGATGAGACCAAGATAAACTTATTTGGTTCAGATGGTGTCAAGGGTGTGTGGTGGCAACCAGGTGAGGAGTACAAAGACAAGTGTGTCTTGCCTACAGTCAAGCATGGTGGTGGGAGTGTCATGGTCTGGGGCTGCATGAGTGCTACCGGCACTGGGGAGCTACAGTTCATTAAGGGAACCATGAAAGCCAACATGTACTGTGACATACTGAAGCAGAGCATGGCCCCCTCCCTTCGGAGACTGGGCCACAGGGCAGTATTCCAAACACACCTCCAATATGACCACTGCCTTGCTAAAGAAGCTGAGGATAAAGGTGATGGACTGGCCAAGCATCTACAGACCTAAACCCTATTGAGCATCTATAGGGCATCCTCAAACAGAAGGTGGAGGAGCGCAAGGTCTCTAACATCCACCAGCTCTGTGATGTCATCATGGGGGAGGGGAAGAGGACTCCAGTGGCAACCTGTGAAGCTCTGGTGAACTCCATGCCCAAGAGGGTTAAGGCAGTGCTGGAAAATAATGGTGGCCACACAAAATATTGACACTTTGGGCCCAATTTTGACATTTTCACTTAGGGGTGTACTCACTTTTGTTGCCAGCGGTTTAGACATTAATGGCTGTGTGTTGAGTTATTTTGACGGGCCAGCAAATTTACACTGTTATACAAGCTGTACACTCACTACTTTACATTGTAGCAAAGTGTCATTTCTTCAGTGTTGTCACATGAAAAGATAGAATAAAATATTTACAAAAATGTGAAGGGTGTACTTACTTTTGTGAGATACTATATTTGTAAAAAAATTGGAAAATCATTTATCATTTTCCTTCCACTTCACAATTATGAGCCACTTTGTGTCGGTCTATCACATAAAATCCCAATAAAATTTACGTTTTTGGTTGTAACATGACAAAATGTGGAAAATTTCAAGGGATATGAATACTTTTTCAAGGCACTGTACCTACTCTTAAGAATTAAAGTACAGTAAAACCTTGGATTGCAAATAACTTGGTTTGAGAGTGTCTTGCAAGACAACCAAAAATTTTTTTTAGAAACTTTGTCTTGATATAAGAGTAGCGTCACATCACAGCTGGGTATAAAAGAGAAGAGAGGCGCCTCTAAGTGTAGCAATCTGGTTACATTTAATGAAGGAACAACATTCAGCAACTCACATGGTTAATGATTAAAAGAGGCCCATCTAAGTATGCAGGCATCCGGGGTAAAGCTGTTTCATGGACCGTCCTCCGCACCGCCATCAACGTCATCCCTTCCATGCTGCGCTCCACGGGCGCTTCAAGTCTCGCTTTCAGATCGCTCTACTGCAGGGTAGACTTTCCGGTCACAATTGTAGACTGACAATGGTGAGAGCCGGCGGTATGGAGGACGGTCCATGTGGACAGCTTTACCCCAGATGCTGCATACTTAGATGTGCCTCTTTAAATCATCAACCATTCTAGTTTCATTAAATGTAAATGTAGCTCCTGCTGGATTTTACTTCTAATCCCCTTGTGGAGGCGGCCATTTGTGGATGGACATTTTATGGTTACACAGCCAATCACATTGCTATAATCTTTTTATATGGACTATAAACTGAAAGACTTATGAATGGTTGTGGAACGAATCATTGGAGTTTCCATTATTTCTTATGGGGAAATGCACTTTGATATACGAGTGCTCTGGATTACAAGCATGTTTCCGGGAAACGAATTATGCTCGCAATCCAAGGTTTTACTTTAAATGTTTGATAGAATTAACCACTTCAGCCCCGGAAGGATTTGCCCCCTTCCTGACCAGAGCATTTTTTGCGATTCGGCACTGCATCGCGTTAACTGACAATTGCGTGGTCGTGTGACGCTGTACCCAAACAAGATCAATGTCCTCCTCAGTTTAGGCCGAAATTTATTTTTCTACATATTTTTGGTGAAAAAAAAAAAAAAGCGTATATTGATTGGTTTGCGCAAAGGTTATCGCATCTACAAACTATGGGAATATATTTATGACATTTTTATTATTAGTTTTTTTTTTTACTAGTAATGGCAGCGATCTGCGATTAGCAGTACTGTGATATTGAGGCGGACATGTCAGACACTTTTGACACTTTTTTGGGACCAATGACATTTATACAGCGATTACAGCTAAAAATAGCCACTGATTACTGTGTAAATGTCACTGGCAGGGACAGGGTTAACACTAGGGGTCGATCAAGGGGTTAAATGTGTTCCCTGGGAGGTGTTTATAACTGTATGGGGGCTGGGCTGACTGGAGGAGGGGAGGGATCGTTGTTCCCGATATTTGGGAACAGAAGATCTCTCTCAACTCCCCTGACAGAAAGGGGATCTCTTTGTTTACACTCACAGATCCCCGTTCTGCAGTGTCTCGGGAGCAAGCGTGGGTGGCCGGTGGACATCAAGGCTGCCCCACCCGCTCATTGGCTCCCCTGCTAGCGCACACCCACACCATAACCGCCATACAGCTACAGCGATTCGTGGGAACGAGCCAACCTGCCACCGTATAATGACGGCGACCAGTCGGCAAGTGGTTAAACATATATTTATTAGTACTTTCAATAAAATCAATTTTAAACAATAAGAGTACATATAGGGTTGTCTTTAATGCAAGGCAAAAAAGGCAGCTGCCCTGGGCCCAGTCATTGTTGTAGGGACCAAAGGAGCTGCCCCTTAAGCCTGCACTGCCGAGGGTCCAATCAATATTAAAGACGGCCCTGAATACATGCCATATTTTAAAAACTAATCACACAAAGGGCACAGTATGGGGGGGGGGGGGGGGCATAAGAGCGCAGTACAAGAGTAGACAGGAGGGCACAACACTGGGATCAAAAAGGCACAGTACGGGTTTCCGGGACACTGTCTGGGACATAGCCATCCCAGAAAGCTTAGTAAAAAGCTTGAGGGGCCAAACAAATCCAGGCCAGTTGGGAAGTGTGAGCTATTGCAAGATTATCATGAGGCCCCATGAGCCTGGGACCTCTGGGCAGTGCCCATGCATTAAGGCAGCCCTAATTGCAAAGTTTCTCTCTCTCACTTCGCTAAACCCCAGTGCCCCCAGTGCTGACTGAGGGGGCAGAGTAGGAGCACACAAGGATGCTTTGCTGGCACCCTTATCAACCAATGACATCATGGATTGTTAGGACTCCGGCAGCTGGAAGGTTGTAGCGGTGCATAGTGAAAATGTACATTTTGCCAAGGCACCCCTGAAGAAACTTGAAGGCACCCCAGGGTGTCTGGTTGAAAAAGGCTGCTCTAGCCTAATGGTATTACAAATAGTTTTAAAATCCAATCTGCAGCTAAAAAAAAAAAAAAAACCTTTTCTGTGTTGCATTCATGCCAAAGGTACTTTGCATGTAAACTTCCCGCATATGCAATTGTTTTACTGTTTCTCCCACAGGTCTGCACTAAGTGTGAACTTGAATTGCAGTCCTCCCCAGCTCTGTCCTTATCATGTGGTGTTGTTAAATGGGGATGGCATTAACAAACCTTACAGTGTTCAAAGAGACTAAACTCTTTAACTACTTGTGAACCTTCCAGAGCAGCCATTCTCAACTAGGGTTCCTCCAGTGGTTGTGTCATGTACTGGTTGGAGGCCAAGGCGATGAGAGGTCTTCCCTTGCACCTCTGGTCCAAACACCCCTCAAGTTCATTAGAGAGCACAAGGCACACACAAAGGGACATGAGCAGCCATTCTCAACTAGGGTTCCTCCAGTGGTTGTGTCATGTACTGGTTGGAGGCCAAGACGATAAGAGGTCTTCCCTTGCGCCTCTGGTCCAAACACCCCTCAAGTTCATTAGAGAGCACAAGGCACATACAAAGGGACATGAGCAGCCATTCTCAACTAGGGTTCCTCCAGTGGTTATTTCATGTACTGGTTGGAGGCCAAGGCAATGAGAGGTCTTCCCTTGCACCTCTGGTCCAAACACCCCTCAAGTTCATTAGAGAGCACAAGGCACACACAAAGGGACATGAGCAGCCATTCTCAGCTAGGGTTCCTCCAGTGGTTGTTTCATGTACTGGTTGGAGGCCAAGGCGATGAGAGGTCTTCCCTTGCACCTCTGGTCCAAACACCCCTCAAGTTCATTAGAGAGCACAAGGCACACACAAAGAGACATGAGCAGCAATTCTCAACTAGGGTTCCTCCAGTGGTTGTGTCATGTACTGGTTGGAGACCAAGGCGATGAGAGGTCTTCCCTTGCACCTCTGGTCCAAACACCCCTCAAGTTCATTAGAGAGCACAAGGCACACACAAAGGGACATGAGCAGCCATTCTCAACTAGGGTTCCTCCAGTGGTTGTATCATGTACTGGTTGGAGGCCAAGGCCATGAGAGGTCTTTCCTTGCACCTCTGGTCCAAACACCCCTCAAGTTCATTAGCAAACACCAGGCACACACAAAGGGACATGGGTGCTAATAGACCAGTTTGCTGGTGGCTACTCTGGAAGGTGATTAGCTGGGTATTTCTCAGACAAGGAGATGAGTGTCTCAGCATCAAACGTGGTCAGAAGGACTGAAGATAACTGAGTGGTCAGGAGCCAGAGCCAAGGTCATACACAGTGGATCAGTAGGGTGAAGACAGCAGAGCAGTCAGGAGCCAAAGCTGGGGTAATACATGGTTGATCAGAAGAAGCAGAGTCGTTAAATGAGCCATTATTTCACTGAAATGATTCTCAATGTTTACCTAGTGAACTGCTTAGGTGAAATATGCTGAATAAAATGACATTTTGTTGTTTTTTTATTTTATTTTTATTTTATTGCTTTTGTAACAAAGCCATGTATGCAATCACCTTGTCAGAGTTGACAGGTTGATCAATGGTTTCGTTGATAAACAAAGTCATGTCAAAGCCAATGCATTTCTTTTTCTTGTATTCACCTAGAGACAATTTCTTTTTTTTTAGACACAACACATCTAAAAATATATATATATATTTATTATCATTATTATTATTATTATTATTATTATTATTATGATTAATCAAAACAAGAAAAGAACAGCGCTGTTTTGTTTTAAATATATTTTTGGGGATTTATTTTGAATATCTGCTTGGGTGGAAATATAAGTATACAGCGTTGGATGGTTATTTTTTTTTTCACATTTTATGTTTTTTGCATTGCTGCATTATAGGTATTTATTATTTTGTATTTTATTATTATTATTATTGTTGTTAAAAATAATAATAATACTAATATCATATTTTTTTGTTTTGATATTGATTTTATAATAATCATCAATATTAATACCAATGGGAAAAATTATACTATATCTAAAAAATATTTTAAAACAATCATTTCTTTATATTTTTTTTTTTGTCTGTTTATATGAATACTTGGGCGTAGGATTTCTATGTTCTTTAATGTCTAACATCATGTTTGCAGCAAATAAGGGGACAACTTTTTTTTGGCAGGGATGCTTTCTCACCTCCTTCCCAACCTTAGTTTAGTGTGCAGACTGACTGCAGAGCTGCGTTAGCAACCAAACCCTAGCGAGAACAGCGGGCGATGGCGGATGCTGTCAGTCGCCGTACATTCAGGGACAGCTCCGATTGCTGCACAGCCTGTGCTGTTGCTGAGTGGCGTGGCTGTGGCAGCAGGTCACAAATGGCCATGGCTGCACCCTAGGTGGCAGTACGCCCTAGACAGCTGCCTATTTCACCTAGTGGTGGCATCGGCCCTGCCCATTGCACCCTGAAAAACTGCCAAAATCAAATACTTTACCGTGCCATTGCATTTAGCCTAAAAGACTCACATTTGTGGTAAAATTTAAGTAAAACAAAACTACAAAATTTCACTCATCTCTACACATCTTAGGGAAACCGAGAATCTGACTGGGCTTGGTTCAGAAACATTTTACTGACTCTGGTCCAAAGTTCAGAAAATTTTCAGCGAACCGCTGTGAAGTCTATAGGTTACCTTAACTACAAATACCTTCAGGTGAAATACAGGACTCTCTGAAAACATGTGGTGTGGCTGTTTCAAGATGCACAATAAGGAGGCACTTGGAGAAAGATGGGCTGCATGGTCGAGTCGCTAGAAGAAAGCCTTCTGGCACAAAGTAATTTGGAGTGATGAGACCAAAATGTAAACTAATACTGTGTATTGCCCCCTTTAACATCAATGACAGCTTGAAGTCTTTTGTGGTATTTGTGGATGAGGCTCCTTATCTTCTCAGATGGTAAAGCTGCCCATTCCTCTTGACAAAAAGTCTAGTTGTGGCTGAAATTTTGAGTTGGTCTACCTGACCGTGGTTTGGTTTCAACAGAACTCCTCAGTTTCCACTTCTCGATTAGAGTTTGAACACTGCTGGTTGACATTCTCAATTCCTTGGATATCTTTTATATCCCTTTCCTGCTTTATACAGTCCAACTACCATTTCCCGCAGATCCTTTGACAATTCTTTTGCTTTCTCCATGACTCAGAATCCAGAAACATCAGTGAAAAGCTGGATGAAAGATGCAAGGGTCTGTCAGGAGTCCAGAAACTCATTGGCCTTTTATACACACACACTAATTACAAGCAAACAGATGACAGGTGAGGATGGTTACCTTTAATAGCCATTCAAACCCCTTTGTGTCAACGTGTGTTTAGGTTATCAGGCCAAAATCACAATGTATACTTTTGATCGGGGTCATTTGGGTAGTTTCTTTTGTCATTATGATATAAAAAGAGTTAACACGGTTGATTGATAATAAATAGCTTCAGCCAAACACTAACCATGAGTGAAAGAAAAGTTTTTGTGTTCTCATTCATATTCTCTGAAAAAATGGGCAAGAAATCATAAATTCTGCCAGGGTGTGTAAACTTATGAGCACAACTGTATATACACACAGGAGGACATAACCCCTCCTGATCATATTACCCTAACAATGCAAACTGTAACCGTAACAAATTACAACAACCATCAGATACTATAAACATTACATTAATTAGCCACCTGGATGACTCAGAGGTTTCATTACAGGTCAGACTTGCCGACTTCTAGCTCACAAGCTACAGTATACATTATCATAAGTATAAACACAGAGCACCTTCAGACAATAGCAGGAGCCCCCAGTAGCAGACTGTCCGGGGGCATTTTACATTGAGGACCCTGGAATCCACATCTAAGCAATGCTTTGATTAATCAGGAATTGCAGATGGCATGGCAACAGTCTACAACAGGCTGTGAGACAAAGCTCATACAACGTTCCATCATTCTGATACAGGGGAATTAATGTATCATAGATTTCTTGAGGGACGTTGTTGATAAGTATTACTGTCCCATTTGAGGTTATCCAAACCACATTCTTAGCGTCCATTAACTAGTTCCCAACCGCGCGTCGTGTTTTCACGGCGGCAGTCGGGATGCTGAGCGCGAATCGCCATAAAAGACGGTGATCTGCAATCAGCCACTAGGGGGCGCACGCACACACCCGCCGCACTCCTGAGGAGTGTGCCTGCGGCTCGGGTGGACCTGATGTCCGCCGGCGAGCCGCGATGAGCGGCTACAGGGAAAGAACGGGCAACCGCCAATGTAAACACGGCGGTTCCCCGCTTTGTTAGTAGGGGCATGGGAGATCCCTGTCACTGGGATCAGTTAGATCTTTCATGCCCATGTTAGCCCAACCCTCCCACAGTAAGAACACCCAGGGAACACTGTTATCTCCTAGATCTCCCCCCCAGGTTAACCCCTTCACTGCCAATGACATTTATACAGTAATCAGTGGACATTTAAATTTCTGATCGCTGAATAAATGTCATTGGTCCCAAAAAAGTGTCAAAAATGTCCGACATGTCTGCTGAAATATCGCAGTACCGCTAAAAATCGCAGATCGCCGCCATTACTAGTAAAAAAAATAAATAAATAAAAACCCCAGAAATTAGTTCTCACATCTGTAAACGCGGCCACTTTTGCGCAAACCAATCAATAAACGCAGATTGCGATTTTTTTTATCACAAATATGAGGATGAATATAAATCGGCCAAAAACGGTGAAAAAAATGTTTTTTTATACATTTTTTTTTTTGGATTTGAATTTTAGCAAAAAGTAAGAAATTTGGGTTTTTTTGCAAAATGGTCGCTCTTCTTTTGTTTATCGCGGCGATCAGAAATGACACAGTGGCGATCAAATACCACCAAAAGAAAGCTCTATTTGTGGGGAAAAAAGGATGCAAATTTTGTTTGGGTGCAACGTCGCACTTGTCAGTTAAAGCGACGCAGCGCCGAATCGTAAAAAGTGATCTGGTCCTAAAGCTGGAAAACCTTTCGGTAGGTAAGTGGTTAAGAAGCTGTCCATTATTTGCTCAGTCACCCTGTGCCCCTAATAGACACAAGGTGATTTACACATAAGAGGGACATGGGGAGCTGAAACAAAAGGTTTCACTTAACAAACCAGGGCCCATAGTCAGTAGGCAAGAGGCTAGCATTCAGTCCCCTCCAAAAGCCCCTGTGAGTCTATCACAAGCCTTTTTTTGGCAAAAAATCTATAATTCACAAATAATGTGAATCCCAGAGGGTCATGGTAGCAGCGAACCCAAACCTCATCCCTAGTCGTTATATAGCAAGCCTCCTCTTCTCTGCCAACCCCAATACAAGGGTCTCCCACAGCTCATCATTATTATCGCCCTTTACATATATACCCTTATGGCCAATCATTAGACATCTGGTCTGTTCTGAAACCATTGTTAAAGTATTTTAAATGACCGTTTCCTAAAGTCTTTTTTTTTTTTTAGACTTTTTTTTATAACATTTCTTTCCCTTTATTCACATTTTTCTTTACATTAAAATTATATATCTAAAATGCATGCAATGCCAACCATTTTTCAGAACAAATTGTTCTGCAGTATGCTGTCTGTTTTAGAAAATGATTGTTAAATTTGGCTTAATTGTGGCAATAATATAAGGTGAGCAGTCATGGTGCAAAATACAACTGTATTTTAAGGAGAACCTGTCAGGACGGAGACACGGGTGGCTGTAAATCTCAGCTGCTGGAGTCTGCTATTAGCACACAGAATTCAATCTAATAATATGTAACCCATTTGAGCCTTTAACCATCACCTTGGAGTCCTGAAGAAGGGGGCTGTCCAGAACCCACACAATACTTTGACTTATATTTTCCAGTTTTTATGATAAAATAAAATTGTATGCATAGGTGTGTGCAGCCTTTGCATTAGGGTGTGCAACCAAAGCTCAAACATACATGCTTGTGTGTGTGTGTATATATATACACTATATTACCAAAAGTATTGGGACACCTGCCTTTACACGCACAGGAACTTTAATGGCACCCTGGTCTTGTTCCGTAGGGTTCAATATTGAGTTGGCTCACCCTTTGCAGCTATAACAGCTTCTTCTTCTGGGAAGGCTGTCCACAGGTTTGGGAATGTTTGACCATTCTTCTAGAAGCACATTTGTGAGGTCAGGCACTGATGGATGAGAAGGCCCGGCTCGCAGTCTCCACTCTAATTAATCCCAAAGGCGTTCTATCGGGTTGGGGTCAGGACCAGTCAGGTTCCTTCACCCCAAACTTGCTCATCCATGTCTTGATGGACCCACCACCAGCCTGAACCGGTGATACAAGGCAGGATGGATCAATGCATCTGAATGTCACAGCTGAAATCCAGACTCATCAGACCAGGCAACATTTTTCCAGTCTTCTATTGTCCAGTTTTGGTGATCCTGTGCCAATTGTAGCCTCAGTTTCCTGTTCTTAGCTGACAGCAGTGTGGTCTTCTGCTGCTGTAGCCCATTTGCTTTAAGGTTGGATGGGCTGTGCGTTCAGAGATGGTATTCTGCATACCTTCTGTGTAACGAGTGGTTATTTGAGTAACTGTTGCCTTTCTATCATCTGGAACCAGTCTGCCCATTCCCCTCTGATCTCTGACATTAACAAGGCATTTTCCTCCACACAACTGCCGCTCACTGGATATTTTCTCTTTTTCCCACCATTCTCTGTAAACCTGAGAGATGGTTGTGCGTGAAAATCACAGAAATACTCAGACCGGCCCATCTGGGACCAACAACCATGCCACGTTCAAAGTTACTTAAATCCCCTTTCCTCCCCATTCTGATGCTCAGTTTGAACTTCAGCAAGTCATCTTCACCACATCTAGATGCCCAAATGCTTTGAGTTGCTGCTGTGTGTGTGGCTTGTTAGCAATTTGTTGTATCAAGCAATTGAACAGGTGTACCTAATAAAGTGGATGGTGGGTGTGTTTATATATATTTTTTATTCTATCTTTTCATGTGACAACACTGAAGAAATGACACGTTGCTACAATGTAAAGTAGTGAGTGTACAGCTTGTATAACAGTGTAAATTTGCTGTCCCCTCAAAATAACTCAACACACAGCCATTAATGTCTAAACCGCTGGCAACAAAAGTGAGTACACCCCTAAGTGAAAATGTTCAAAATGGGCCCAAAGTGTCAATATTTTGTGTGGCCACCATTATTTTCCAGCACTGCTTTAACACTCTTGAGCATGGAGTTCACCAGAGCTTCACAGGTTGGCACTGGAGTCCTCTTCCCCTCCTCCATGATGACATCACAGAGCTGGTGGATGTTAGAGACCTTGTGCTCCTTCACCTTCTGTTTGAGGACGCCCCACAGATGGTCAATAGGGTTTAGGTCTAGGGACATGATTGGCCAGTCCATCATCTTGACCCTCAGCTACTTTAGCAAGGCAGTGGTCGTCTTGGAGGTGGGTTTGGGGTCATTATCATGTTGGAATACTGCCCTGCGGCCCAGTCTCTGAAGGGAGGGGATCATGCTCTGCTTCAGTATGTCACAGTACATGTTGACATTCATGGTTCCCTCAATGAACTGTAGCTCCCCAGTGCCGGCAGCACTCATGCAGCCCCAGACCATGACACTCCCAGCACCATGCTTGACTGTAGGCAAGACACACTTGTCTTTGTACTCCTCACCTGGTTGCCGCCACACACGCTTGACACCATCTGAACCAAATAAGTTTATCTTGGTCTCATCAGACCACAGGACATGGTTCCAGTAATCCATGTCCTTAGTCTGCTTGTCTTCAACAAACTGTTTGTGGGCTTTCTTGTGCATCATCTTTAGAAGAAGCTTCCTTCTGGGACAACAACCATACAGACCAATTTGATGCAGTGTGCGGCGTATGGTCTGAGCACTGACAGGCTGACCCCCCACCCCTTAAACCTCTGCAGCAATGCTGGTAGCACTCATACGTCTATTTCCCAATACAACCTCTGGATATGACGCTCAGCATGTGCACCAAACTTCTTTGGTCAACCATGGTGAGGCGCTGTTCTGAGTGGAAGCTGTCCTGTTAGACCGCTGTATGGTCTTGCCCACCATGCTGCTGCTCAGTTTCAGGGTCTTTGCAATCTTCTTATAGCCTAGGCCATCTTTATGTAGAGCAACAATTGTTTTTTTTCAGATCCTCAGAGAGTTCTTTGCCATGAGGAGCCATGTTGATCTTCCAGTGACCAGTAGAGAGAGTGAGAGCGATAACACCACATTTAACACACCTGCTCCCCATTCACACCTGAGACCTTGTAACACTAACGAGTCACATGACACAGGGGAGGGAAAATGGCTAATTGGACGTTTTCACTTTTTTTGCCAGTAGTTTAGACATTGATATCTGTGTGTTGAGTTATTTTGAGGGGGCAGCAAATTTACACTGTTATACAAGCTGTACACTCACTACTTTACATTGTAGCAAAGTGTCATTTCTTCAGTGTTGTCACATGAAAAGATAGAATAAAATATTTACACAAATGTGAGATACTGTATATACATATATATTAACAGTGAGAGATATGATCTTATATGCAGAGCTCTCTTTTTCTCAGAGCAAAGTTGGGGCCATCCTAATTAGTCAGATATTCATCAGCTATCAGTAATCAAGCTGGCAGTTCTGTGCTCCCTCCATGGAGTTTTATGGAGGCAAATGTAAAATATTTATTTTATACAAATAATAAATTAATTATAACATCTGTTAGGAATTTTAAAAGAATTGAACCAAGTAAAGAAAAACATTCTCTTCAAAGAAAATGCATTAGTAAATGCACTAATAAATTCATTTTTTTTAAACTATTTTTCTTGTAATTTTTTTTTTTCCTTTAGTAAATGTGCAAATATTTCTTCAAATTAGTATTTTTAGGCCACTTATGCAGATGGAATCGGATCGGGAAGTTGAACAATCCATAAACCCAACATGTTAGGGTTTGCGATGATTCCCCCACGTTCCATTTGGTAGATTCCACTCATCTTTTATTGCTGTGCTCCTGCGGGCTTCCTCAAGCGTATGACCGATGAGAGATGTCCTTTATTTTCTGCCGTTATTTCCCGGCTATCCAAGGGAATACAATGCTCCTGGGAGCCATATTTATTAGTACAAGCAACAGCAATGATGTCCTCAGTAACCGCTGACAGTCAAGTCCTCCACTGACGTGCACGGTGAAATGAGGCTGATATTGCAGAACTAGGGAGATCTCAGGGGGTCACCAAAGTGCTAAATAAGAGGAAGGTCTTCACACCTGTGTGGTTCTACCTCCATAGAAGCCGCTTTAACTGCTGATAGCCATTGTGCAAAAAAAAGCAATAAAGTGCAGAGACGTCAACTTGCAAAATAACCAGTGTGCAAAAAATGCAAAGCTGATGATTCAAGGTAGCAGAGTCCGCATTAAAAACTCAGCATACGTTGGTATGTGATGGACCCTGGTACTCAAGAGGAGTATGTCCATCGTATAAGCTTACCTTGCCCGGTAACAGAACGATACCAGATTCCGCAGCCCACCCAGTCATTAGTCAGCACACAATGTAGGGTGGTGAAAAACCAGCATGACAATGACCCAAAACATACCACCAAGGCAACAAAGGAGTGGCTCAAAAAGAAACACATTAAGGCCATGGAGTGGCCTAGCCAGTCTCCAGACCTTAATCCTATAGAAAATGTATGGAGGGAGCTGAAACTTCGAGTTGCCAAGCGACAGCCAAGGAACCTTAAGGATTTAAAGAAGATCTGTAAAGAAGAGTGGACCAAAATCCCTCCTGAGATGTGTGAAAAGTTGGTAACTAGAGTTGATCGAACCTCTAGAAGTTCGGGTTCTGCTGGTTCGGCCGAACTTCGGGACAAAGTCCGGACAGAACCCGAACTTTGACCCGGACCCCGAACCCCGAACCCCATTGAAATCAATGGGGACCCGAACTTTTAGGGACTAAAATGGCTGTCAAAAAGTCCTGGAAAGTCCTAGAGGTCTGCAGAAGAAAGGAAAATGGGGGTAAGGGTCGGACAAGTGCCCTACAAAGAAATGGGGACAGGGAAATAACTTAAAAGCATTTTTAAACAGAAATCACATAACAAAATCAAAAATGGAGGTGGATGTGGACCATCTTCAAACTGTGTGTGAAAAGTATTAATTAGCGGGAGAAGCCATATCACTGTTCTAAAATCATCTTCAAACTGTGTGAAAAAAGTATAAATTAGCCGGGAGAACCCATATCACTGTTCTACAATCATCTGAAAACTGTGTGTGAAACTTAAACAATAGCCGGGAGAAGCCATATCCCTGTTCTAAAATCATCTGCAAACTGTGTGTGAAACTTAAACAATAGCCGGGAGAAGCCATAGCCCTGTTCTAAAATCATCTTAAAACTGTGTGTGAAACTTAAACAATAGCAGGTAAAAGCCATATCCTTGTTCTAAATACAGGGATATGGCTTCTACCTGCTATTGTTTAAGTTCCACACACAGTTTTCAGATGATTTTAGAACAGGGATATGGCTTCTACCTGCTATTGTTTAAGTTTCACATACAGTTTTCAGATGATTTTAGAACAGGGATATGGCTTCTTCCGGCTATTGTTTAACTACCTCCCATCCGCGCTATAGCCGAATGACGGCTACAGCGCGGCTCTAAAATGCCGGGAGGACGTCAATAGACATCCTCCCATTCGGCTCGTGCTGGGCGCGCTCAAGGGACCCACACAAGATTGACACCCCCCCGCCCCAACTGTCCCCGTACTGTCTAGATTGACTAGGGTCACTGTCCCTAGTCATCTAGACCGTACGGGGGGAGTGTCTTGCCCCTTGGCGGCACAAATGGAGCCGCCAAGGGGCAAGGAGGACAGACATGCCTCTAGCGCCCAGAGGCCGCCTGTAGCCCAGGCGGCCTGGGCGCCCGTACGAGGGCGTCACACGCCGCCGTGCACGTGCGCGGCGAGCGCGGGCGCCCTCGCGCGGGTCGTGCTCGGCTTACCCTCCTACAGATAACTGCAGGAGGGCCGTAAAATCTCGGCGCGACATCGGCAGTAAGCCGATATCGCGCCTACCCTCCATCAATTTGTTATCGGCCTTCTTCGGTATAGGGACAAGATTTTAGTAGACTTTTGACATACACTTTGAATTTGTTATCGTCCATC
>BLSH010031561.1:774365-791866 GCA_018402905.1 Glandirana rugosa | reverse complement strand
ACGAATGTTTTTCAAAGATTTAAAGTGGAAAATACCGCATGTGGTCAATAGATGGTGTTAAATATCATAAGAACTTCTTGTGATACCACCATCTGTTGGCCAAATGCAGTATTTTCCATATTTAACCACTTGCCGACCGCCCGACGCAGCGTGACGGCGACAAGTTGGTTCGTTATCGCGAACCGCCGTCACAGGACGGCGGCCGCGATAACTAGTATTGTGAGTGCGCGCGCGCCGCCGGACGCGCGCTCGCGCGCTCACTGTGTTCGGGGGGAGCCAGCGAGCGGGTAGGGTGGACTTGATCGCCGCCTGCTACCCGCGATGGCTCCCCCGCACGGAAAGGACGGAGGTCCGTGTATGTAAACACGGACCTCCGTTCTGTTGAAGGGGGAAGGGCGATGATCACAGCCTTCCTGTAAGTGAAAGCTGTGATCATCCCCTTTCCCCAGCTAGGGCAGTCCCCACACAGTTAGAACACGCCCAGGGAACATAGTTAACCCTTAGAGCGCCCCCTGCAGGTTAACCCCGTCACTGCCAATGGCATTTACACAGTAATCAGTGCATTTTTATAGCACTGATCACTGTATAAATGCCAATGGTCCCAAAAAAGTGTCAAAATGTTCCGACATGTCCGCTGAAATATCGCAGTACCGCTAAAAATCGCAGATCGCCGCCATTACTAGTAAAAAAAAAAATAAAAACCCCAGAAATGAATTCTCATCATCCGTAAACGCGACCACTTTTGCGCAAACCAATCAATAAACGCCGATTGCGATTTTTTTTACCAAAAATATGAGGAAGAATATAAATCGAACAAAACCGATAGAAAAAAATGTTTTTTTATATTTTTTTTTTGGATTTGTATTTTAGCAAAAAGTAAGAAATTTGGGTTTTTTGGCAAAATTGTCGCTCTTCTTTTGTTTATAGCGGCGATCAAAAATGACACAGAGGGGATCAAATACCACCAAAAGAAAGCTCTATTTGTGGGGAAAAAAGGACGCAAATTTTGTTTGGGTACAACGTCGCACGACCGCGCAATTGTCAGTTAAAGCGACACAGTGCCGAATCGCAAAAAGGGCTCTGGTCCTAAAGTGGGAAATTCTTCCAGGACTGAAGTGGTTAATAAATGAAAAACACTTCTCCTGCACAAGAAATAGTCTAATAGCATTCATTTTTTTTTGCCCCAATCGATTTATATTTATAATTTTTTAATAAATATTTATATATATAAATAAATATTTATATATTTATATTTATAAATGGGGAAGAGGCCCTTTTTCTAATCAACATAAGGACAAGGTGCTTTGCAGGTGGGGTTGTCTCTAATGGCAAGTCACCCCTACCGTCACATACCTAGAATGAGGCCAATTTGATAAGGGGGCCAAGAAGTGCCAAGCACCCCTAAAGGCGACAACAGGGAGTGCTAGGGCTCAAAGATGCTGTTTAGGTAGATCTGTTGGAAGCTGCTTGCAGCACATTGGAACTGGATAGCTGTCAGGACAGATGACAGGACCTTCGTAACCCCTGGAGATGTAGCAGAACCAGGGCAGAGACCACAGGCTAGGTGGCACCCTTGGAAATGATAATTAACAACTCATGTAGCTCTGTGTGTAATTGCCATCATCCCTTTTTATACATACTATGTTAAACCTCCAAGTTGGGATTTTAAGGTAATTTTGAAAGGAGAAAAAAAAAATATATATATATATATACACAGTATCTCACAAAAGTAAGTACACCCCTCACATTTTTGTAAATATTTTTCATGTGACAACACTGAGGAAATGACACTTTGCTACAATGTAAAGTAGTGAGTGTACAGCTTGTATAACAGTGTAAATTTGCTGTCCCCTCAAAATAACTCAACACACAGCCATTAATGTCTAAACCGCTGACAACAAAAATTAATATACCCCTAAGTGAAAATGTCCAAATTGTCAAAATTTTGTGTGTCCACCATTATTTTCCAGCACTGCCCTAACTGTCTTGGTCATGGAGTTCACCAGAGCTTCACAGGTTGGCACTGGAGTCCTCTTCCCCTCCTCCATGACGACATCACAGAGCTGGTGGATATTAGAGACCTTGCGCTCCTTCTCCTTCCATTTGAGGACGCCCCACGGATGCTCAATAGGGTTTAGGTCTGGAGACGCTTGGCCAGTCCATCACCATTACCCTCAGCTTCTTTAGCAAGGCAGTGGTTGTCTTGGAGGTGTGCTTGGGGTCGTTATTATGTTGGAATACTGCCCTGCGGCCCAGTCTCTGAAGGGAGGGGAAGCTCTGCTTCAGTATGTCACAGTACATGTTGGCATTCATAGGTCCCTCTGTAGCTCCTCAGTGCCGGCAGCACTGTCAAGTGAAAACAATGGTGACCACACAAAATATTGACACTTTGGGCCCAATTTGGACATTTTCACTTAGGGGTGTACTCACTTTTGTTGCCAGCGGTTTAGACATGAATGGCTGTGTGTTGAGTTATTTTGAGGGGACAGCAAATTTACACTGTTATACAAGCTATACACTCACTACTTTACATTGTAGCAAAGTGTCATTTCTTCAGTGTTGTCACATGAAAAGATAGAATAAAACATTTACACAAATGTGAGGGGTGTACTCACTTTTGTGAGATACTGTATATATATATTGTTTCTTAAAAACAATGTCCTTTATTTTCCATATTAAAATTCAACTTGCTGTTGTTTATAAAAACACACACAATGTCGACAATGTATATGCAAAGAAAAATCCATCACAATACATAATCATGTAGAAAAGACTGCTATTGAAGTTTCTGAAATGGTATTTCCTAACTACTTGCTATTCCACCATAGGTATGCCAATATTTTCTAGTAGATTGGGATATCACCCTTGGAAGAAGCAGGATCAGGCTGGTAGGACCAGACTGAAAAAGCGTAGTCAGGATGGGAGCCATACACTGGAAGGCAAGCCAGGCAGTAGACAGATGCGCAGTCAAAAACAGAGCCGAGGTCATTGACAGGGATCCAGTGGAGCAAGCTGAAGGGTAGTCAAGAGCAAGCCAGGGTCATGCACGGTAAAGCAAGAGAAGCAGAGTCCAAGCTGGGGTCAAAAATAGTGATCAGGCAGCAGAGGAATCCAGAAGCAAGCCAGGTCAGCAACAGGTAATCCAAAGAATACAGGGAACACAGGAGCAAGGAGTACTGGTAGCTGAAGATCATCCAGCAAAGTCTGAGCGGAGCCATGGGACGTTTGGCACCAGTTCTGCAAGCACGACCATGTATAGTATTGACAACTATGCCACGTCTTTTCCCCAGCCAGTGCACATTTTTATTCTTCTGTTTCCTTATCAGAACAGGCTCATGTTTATTCCGAATAGCACCCTGACACCTCCTATGTTGAAGACATGTGGCCTGGTATGGGTCAGGGCAGGGGGCACATACTGATTCCCCCCCATCCTTTCCCTTCCCTGGGCAGCCAGGCTGCATGCTTAAAGTGGTAGTAAACCCTCCTAACCTTTTCAGCCAAGGAAGCTGCCATCTTGGCCTCTTTTTAATCTACAACTGCCATGATGCTGCACATGTGATCAGCTATGACACCAGCCATTGGATGGTTTGACAGTTTGGTTTAGAGCACAACCAATGGGGAGTGTTACATTTCTGGCACGTGCTGGCTGGCTTTTAAACTGTTAAATGGATGGGTTTACTACCCTGAGCTCATCCCTGGTGCCCAGTAATCAGAATTATATTTTTTGAACCAAACATCAAAAACCTTATTTCAGCATGGCCGGGACGGGTGAGTGAAATATGTTTTTTTATTTTCCATTAAGTGAGAACATATGCCTTGTCTAGTATAACGATAAGCGGGGGTTTACAGAGCGATCCATGAATTTCCCAACTGACTACATTAAAATTATAAGGATTAATCAATTTCCTGAAGTTCACACAATGTTATAAGTTATATTTCATAATTAATGCAATTGTGAAAGTAATTTTTATTTCAGCACATTTTTCACATCCTATCCCTGTCTGCACCTTCCTGGAAACATCGAGGTCATCGAGATAACGAGCCTTGTTAATGAAAGACTTGGCAGCTGATCTGGAAAAACAAATAGCTTGTTTGAGGAATGATTTAGTAAATAATGGTTTCAGGTAGTAATCCATTTCGGCTCTATCACTGGATTGCAGAATATCATAGATTTCAATGCTTAATCTTCCAGCACGCAACGTAAAACATAATTAAATGTATAAACAGGAAGAGAGGCTGGGGAATTGGCACTGAATCCAGACTGCAATTATTTAATATTTCACTGTATTCAGCATTCAGAATAATAATACTATTATTACTACTGCTGCAACGACTACTACTACTACTATTAATAATATTATGATTATTGTTATTACGATGATAGTTATTATTATTAATAATAAATACAACAAAAACAATAATAATAATAATAATAATAATAATAATAATAATAATAATAATAAATAATAATAATAATAATAATAATAACATTATTATTATTATTATTATTATTATTATTATTATTATTATTATTATTATTATTATATATTATTATTGTTATTATTATGATATTATTATTATTATTATTATTATTATTATTATTATTATTATTATTATATTATTTTATTATTATTATTATTATTATTATTTATATTATTATTAATATTATTATTATTGTTATTATGATGATAGTTATTATTATTAATAATAAATACAACAACAAAAACAATAATAATAATAATAATACACAATAATAACAATAATAATAATAACCCTATTATTATAATATTATTATATATTCTATTATTATTATCATCATTATTATTATCATCATCATCATTATTATTATTATTAAATATTATATTATTATTTATTAGTATTATTATTATTATTATTATTATTTTATTATTATTATTATTATTATTATTATTATTATTATTATTATTATTGTTATTATTATTATTATTATTATTAAATATTATAGTATTATTATTATTATTATATATTATTATTATTATTATTATTATTATTATTATTATTATTATTAAATATTATATTATTATTATTATTATTATTATTAGTAGTAGTAGTAGTAGTAGTAGTAGAAGGCTGTCCACAAGGTTTAGGAGTGGCTATGGGAATGTTTGACGCATTTGTGAGGTCAGGCACTGATGTTGGATGAGAAGTCCTGGCTCATAGTTTCAGCTCTAATTCATCCCAAAGGTGTTCTATGGGGTTGAGGTCAGGACTCTGTGCAGGCCAGTCAAGTTCCCCAACCCCACCTCGCTCATCCATGTCTTTATGGACCTTGCTTTGTGCATTGGTCCAAATCATTTGGTGGAGGGGGGATTATGGTGTGGGGTTGTTTTCAGGGGTTGGCCTACTACACTATCGGTATATATACATGCTGTATATGCAAAGGAAGGTGGATAGTATCAGCAGATACAATGGTTATCTATTATAATCAGGTGAGTTCCAAGAAAAAGACACCACAATAATCAATATATAATAAAAGGGGTTGCAGTACAGTAATGTATAACTTCATAAAAAAAACACCTTTAAGAACCATTGCCCCTTTTTAATTACTATCCTGCCCCATGCAGTAGAAATAGAAATATGAGTGTTAAGGTCCTAGCTAGCTTCTATATCTACAACACATACGATACTAAAGATTTGCAACCCTTACATATAGCAAACTCTTGTTTATAAAATGGGGAATCTTAGTTTATATAATGTATATTGCAATATACACTATATTACCAAAAGTATTGGGACACTTGCCTTCATAAACATATGAACTTTAATGGCATCCCAGTCTTGGTCCGTAGGGTTCAATATTGGGTTGGCCCACCCTTTGCAGCTAAAACAGCTTCACCTCTTCTGGGAAGGCTGTCCACAAGGTTTAGGAGTGTCTATGGGAATGTTTGACCATTCCTCCAGAAGGGCATTTGTGAGGTCAGGCACTGATGTTGGATGAGAAGGCCTGGCTCACAGTCTCCGCTCTAATTCACCCCAAAGGTGTTCTATCGGGTTGAGGTCAGGAGGTCAGGTCAGGTCCATAAAGACATGGATGAGCGAGTTTGGGGTGGAGGAACTTGTCTGGGCTGCACAGAGTCCTGACCTCAACCCGATAGAACACCTTTGGGATGAATTAGAGTGGAGACTGTGAGCCAGGCCTTCTCATCCAACATCAGTGCCTGACCTCACAAATGCACTTCTGGAAGAATGGTCAAACATTCCCATAGACACTCCTAAACCTTGTGGACAGCCTTCCCAGAAGAGATGAAGCTGTTATTGCTGCAAAGGGCAGGCCAACTCAATATTGAACCCTACAGGCTAGTACTGGGATGCCATTAAAGTTCATGTGCGTGTAAAGGCAGGTGTCCCAATACTTTTGGCAATATAGTGTATGATAATAGAGAATGTACGAAACAGATACTGTATAAGAGTTTGGGGAAGACATTTATCTTAATTGCTGTGACTCTCCTGAGGAAAGATATTGGGTAGGTTTTTCCACAGTTTTAAGTGCATTACGAATACGTGAGATGCATGGGAGATACAATGCCTTGAAAAAGTATTCATACCCCTTGACATTTTCCACATTTTGTCATGTTACAACCAAAAATGTAAATGTATTTTATTGGGATTTTATGTGATAGACCGACACAAAGTGGCTCATAATTGTGAAGTGGAAGGAAAATGATACAAATAAATATGTGAAAAGTGTGGGGGGCATTTGTATTCAGCCCCCTTTACTCCGATACCCCTAACTAAAATCTAGTATAGCCAATTGCCTTCAGAAGTCACTTAAATAGTAAATAGAGTCCACCTGTGTGTCATTTAATCTCAGTATAAATACAGCTGTTCTGTGAAGCCCTCAGAGGTTTGTTAGAGAACCTTGGTGAACAAACAGCATCATGAAGGCCAAGGAACACACCAGACAGGTCAGGGATAAAGTTGTGGAGAAGTATAAAGCAGGGTTAGGTTATAAAAAAAAATTCTCCCAAGCTTTGAACATCTCACAGAGCTCTGTTCAATCAATCATCCGAATATGCAAAGAGTATGGCACAACTGCAAATCTTCCAAGACATGGCTGTCCACCTAAACTGACCGGCCGGGCAAGGAGAGCATTCATTAGAGAAGCAGCCAAGAGGCCCATGGTAACTCTGGAGGAGCTGCAGAGATCCACAGCTCAGGTGGGAGAATCTGTCCACAGGACAACTATTAGTCGTGCTCTCCACAAATCTGCCCTTTATGGAAGAGTGGCAAGAAGAAAGCCATTGGTGAAAGAAATCCATAAGAAGTCCCGTTTGCAGTTTGCGAGAAGCCATGTGGGGGACACAGCAAACATGTGGAAGAAGGGGCTCTGCTCAGATGAGACCAAAATTGAACCTTTTGTCCTAAAAGCAAAACGCTATGTGTGGTGGAAAACTAACACTGCACATCACCCTGAACTCACCATCCCCACCGTGAAACATGGTGGTGGCAGCATCATGGTGTGGGGATGCTTTTCTTCAGCAGGGACAGGGAAGCTGGTCAGAGGTGATGGGAAGATGGATGAAGCCAAATACAGGGCAATCTTAGAAGAAAACCTGTTAGAGTCTGCAAAAGACCTGAGACCGGGGCGGAGGTTCACCTTCCAGCAGGACAGCGACCCTAAACATACAGCCAGAGCTACAATGGAATGGTTTAGATCAAAGCATATTAATGTGTTAGAATGGCCCAGTCACAGTCCAGACCAAAATCCCATTGAGAATCTGTGGCAAGACTTGAAAATTGCTGCTCACAGACGCTCTCCATCCAATCTGACAGAGCTTGGGGGATTCTGCAAAGAAGAATGGGCAAAAATGTCCTCTCTAGATGGGCAAAGCTGGTAGAGACTTCCCCAAAAAGACTTGCAGCTATAATTGCAGGGAAAGGCGGTTCTACAAAATGTTGACTCCAGGGGGCGCCATACAAATGCCCCCCCCCCCACACTTTTTACATATTTATTTGTATCATTTATCATTTTCCTTCCACTTCACAATTATGTGGCACTTTGCGTTAGTCAACCCTTGGCTTGATGGTCTACCCCTCACCTCCTGCAGCCAAGCATGGTAACACCATTACATTTATTGATTGTGACAGCATCTATTCCCTTTTGCTCCAGCAAGGGTCATGCTTTTCTAGTGTCATTAGGAACTTTTTGGTTTTATCAATTTTATTCTTCCTAACTGAATAAACATTTTGGAATTTGACCACTTCAGTCAAGCATCCTAATTTACACAACATTGGACCCTGGGTCGTCAGAGCGCTGCATTCTGTTTGTTGCCATTTGCCTCCACTTTGTCCTGTGCTGTTCAGCTGCTCCGGCTCGGTCTCCTTAGTTGCACAATCAGCCTGATTTCCAGGTGGGATCGCAGTTGTCTTGCGGCGCTCCAGGAACATTCTGTTTGTTTTTGTCAGATAGAATGGTAGAAGTGCAGGCGGGGCACTGGACAAAAGCACTGGGGACAAATCTGAGGTCAAATGATTTGAGTAATGTAATCTATAGATTACTACAGTCAGGTCCATAAATATTGGGACATCGCCACAATTCTAATCTTTTTGGCTCTATACACCACCACAATGGATCTGAAATAAAACGAACAAGGATCTCATATTGAGAGTTGACAGCAACAGATTCCAAATGCAAATAGCACACTTGAAATGAACTCTGGACCTTTTATCTGCTCCTTCTAAATGGGATAATGAGGGAATAACACACACCTGGCCATGGAACAGCTGAGCAGCCAATTGTCCCATTACTTTTAGTCCCTTAAAAAGTGGGAGGCACAAATACAAACTGTTGTAATTCCTACACCGTTCACCTGATTTGGATGTAAATACCCTCAAATTAAAGCTGAAAGTCTGCAGTTAAAGCACATCTTGTTTGTTTCATTTCAAATCCATTGTGGTTGTGTATAGAGCCAAAAAGATTAGAATTGTGTCAATGTCCCAATATTTATGGACCTGACTGTATGTATTGTGTGTGCGTTTGCGTTTATTATTTTTGACTTTCCCGCCAGCTCCACCCCCATGCATCGCGCCGCTCGCAGGGAATGGAGCCCGAAACCCTGATACCCTGGTATGGAGGACACCACCAGAGGGCACAGCGGGATCGCAGGGACAGGGTAAGTACATTGGAGGCATTTAACAGTGTAATCCCCAGTGTGGCTCGGGGTTACCGCTTTTGGCACTGAAAATGAACCCCGAGCCACACTGGGGATTACAGAAGGTTAAATATTGTAAAATTTTTTACATACGGTCACCAGTGCAGTGCAGCGTTATCATATAACTTGTGTTGCAGTGATCGGGGAATCAGGGACACTGGCTGGTGATAGCACGAAAAATAAATATATTTCTTTTCAATGTTTTAGTTTTTAATTTTTTCTACATTTTTTTTTTTTTTTTTACACATTATGATTGCTTATAGCAGTGAATTACATTGCTATAAGCAAGCATGTTACTGAATGAAACTGAGTCATTCCTTTTGTTTTGTTCTGATTAGCTCTGATTGACCAGAGCTAATCGCATGGTACAGATGGACTGTGATTGGCCCTGTCTTATATTTGTTACCATTGAACCACTTTGGAGAAGTGACCAGTATTTTTTTTTACACATTGTGATTGCTTATAGCAGTGAATTGCATTGCTATAAGCAAGCATTTTACTGAATTTAACAGATTCATTTAGTTTGTTTTGTTCCGATTAGCTCTGATTGACCAGAGCTAATCGCATGGTACAGATGGACTGTGATTGGCCCTGTCTGTACCATGCGATCACTGTGACCAATCACAGCTAGCAACACAATTGTAAACAGTGGATGGCATGAAAGGAGGCTGCCCATTGTGCACAACTGTCATAAAATGTGCTGTGATTGGTAACAGCGCTCATGTGGTACAAATGGGCTGTGATTGGCCTTGTCTGTACCATGCTATCACTGTGACCAATCACAACTAGCAACACAATTGTACACAGTGGATGGCATGAAAGGAAGCTGTCCATTGTGCACAACTGCCATGTGATGTGCTGTGATTGGTCACAGCGGTCACATGGTATACATGGGCTGTGATTGGCCTTGTCTGTACCATGTGATCACTGTGACCAGTCACAGCTAGCAACACAATTGTACACAGAGGATGGCATGAAAGGAAGCTGTCCATTGTGCACAACTGCTATGTGATGTGCTGTGATTGGTCACAGCAATCATGTGGTACAAATGGGCTGTGATTGGCCTTGTCTGTACCATGTGAATACTGTGACCGATCACAGCTAGCAACACAATTGTACACAGTGGATGGCATGAAAGGAAGCTGTCCATTATGCACAACTGTCATAAGATGTGCTGTGATTGGTCACAGCGATCACGTGGTACAAATGGGCTGTGATTGGACTTGTCTGTACCATGTGATCACTGTGACCAATCACAGCTAGCAACACAATTGTACACAGAGGGTGGCATGAAAGGAAGCTGTCCATTGTGCACAACTGCCATGTGATGCGCTGTGATTGGTCACATCGGTCATGTGGTACACATGGGCTGTGATTGGCTTTGACTGTACCATGTGATCACTGTGACCAATCACAGCTAGCAACATCGTTGTACACAGTGGATGGCATGAAAGGAAGCATTTCATTGTGCACAACTGTCATAAGATGTGCTGTGATTGGTCACATCGATCACGTGGTACAAATGGGCTGTGATTGGCCCTGTCTGTACCATGTGATCACTATGACCAATCACAGCTAGCAACACAATTGTACACAGAGGATGGCATGAAAGGAAGCTGTCCATTGTGCACAACTGCCATATGATGTGCTGTGATTGGTCTCAGTGGGCACGTGGTACACATGGGCTGTGATTGGCCTTGTCTGTACCATGTGATCACTGTGACCAATCACAGCTAGCAACACAATTGTACACAGTTGATGGCATGAAAGGAAGCATTTCATTGTGCACAACTGTCATAAGATGTGTTGTGATTGGTCACAGCGATCACGTGGTACAAATGGGCTGTGATTGGCCTTGTCTGTACCATGTGATCACTGTGACCAATCACAGCTAGCAGCACAATTGTACTCAGTGGATGGCATGAAAGGAATCCATCCATTGTGTACAGCTGTCATGTGATCTGCTGTTACTGGTCACAGCGATCACACGGTACCGGCACTGGTACACTGGTCAGTGGATGCAGCTGGTGGCGGATCGTGAGGCGCGATTCAGGAGGACGTCATAAGACGTCAACTCGGATCGATGAGAGGCCTGTCAAGCCGTCATTTTGATATAGGCCGGGTGGGAACTGGATAAGAGGCGTCAGTGAGGACATAGAGAGGTTGAAGGAAAGACCAGAAACTGCAGCAAAGTCATAAGCATTTTTTTTTAAGCAACAAATTGCAAAATATAGCGTGTGACTTATGCTGCACTGCAGGGGGGGGGGGGGTATCGCCTGCTGTTGCACCAATGTATTGGGGTGTTATCAATATTAATGTCACCCCCACCATTTTTATTCCTGTAGTCACACATGGACACACACATGAATAACGACCAACTTCCCCTCTACCTTCTATCAGTTCACAAAGAGAGCGATCATCAATATTTCATGAGGAAAAAAGACACATTTTCATGCTTGACATGAAAGTCACATCAAATATTATTTCCAGGTACATTTTATAATAATAATTTAAAATATGTTCTCACTAAAAATATACTAGCTGTTCCTATTTGTTGTAGGGATCTGCAGTCTGGGGAAGGGGGGGGGAGTGTTAGATGTACTAGCAGAAATTAAATACACTAACAAACTGAAGTCAATCTCCAGCTAATACTTTATAATACAGTTGTGCTCATAAGTTTACATACCCTGGCGGGGGCGGGGGGGAGTGTTAGATGTACTAGCAGAAATTAAATACACTAACAAACTGAAGCCAATCTCCAGCTAATACTTTATAATACAGCTGTGCTCATAAGTTTACATACCCTGGCAGAATTTATGATTTCTTGGCCATTTTTCAGAGAATATGAATGAGAACACAAAAACATTTCTTTCACTCATGGTTGGTGTTTGGCTGAAGCCATTTATTATCAATCAGCTGTATTTACTCTTTTTATATCATAATGACAACCGAAACTACCCAAATGACCCTGATCAAAAGTTTACATACCCTGGTGATTTTGGCCTGATAGCATGCACACAAGTTGACACAAAGGGGTTTGAGTGACTATTAAAGGTAACCATCCTCACCTGTGATCTGTTTGCTTGTAATAAGTGTGTGTGTGTATAAAAGGTCAATGAGTTTCTGGACTCCTGACAGACCCTTGCATCTTTCATCCAGTGCTGCACTGATGTTTCTGGATTCTGAGTCATGGGGAAAGCAATATAATTGTCAAAGAATCTGCGGGAAAAGGTAGTTGAACTGTATAAAACAGGAAAGGGATATAAAAAGATATCCAAGGAATTGAGAATGCCAATCAGCAGTGTTCAAACTCTAATCAAGAAGTGGAAAATGAGGGGTTCTGTTGAAACCAAACCACGGTCAGGTAGACCAACTAAAATTTCAGTTCACATAAACATTGGCTAGGCACACAGTCAACCATTTGCTCACCCCTAATGTTATCCCCTTCCTGGCCACTGTCATTAGTACAGTGACAGTGCATATTTTAGCACTGGTCACTGTATTAGTGTCACTGGTAACACAAAGTGTCAAAGAGTGTCAGTTAGTGTCAGACTGCCCACCGCAATATCGCAGTCCCACTATAAGTCGCTGATCCCCGCCATTACTAGTATAAAAAAATCCAGTATGTATCCCATAGTTTGTAGACGCTATAACTTTTGCGCAAACCAATCAATATACGCTTATTGGGGGTTTTTTTTGACCAAAAATATGTAGCAGAATATATATTGGCCTAAATTGATGAAGAAATTGGATTTTTTTTCAATTTTTTTATTGGATCTTTTATAGCAGAAAGTTTTTTTTCAAAATTGTCGCTCTTTTTTTGTTTATAGCACGAAAAAACAAAAAAACGCAGAGGTGATGAAATACCTCCAAAACAAAGCTCTATATGTGGGGGAAAAAAGGACAGACATTTCATTTGGGTACAACGTCGCACGCCCCGAGCAATTGTCAGTTAAATAACCGCAGTGCAAAAAAATAGTCTGGTCATTGAAGGGGGGTAAATCTTCCAGAGGTCAAGTGGTTAACCACTTGACTACTGCACTATAGCTGACTGACGGCTACAGCGCATCCGGCCAGTTCTGGGAGGCCGTCATTTGATGTCCGCCCATGATTGTGCCCGCCGTGTCCTCTGGACAGTGCTGATCACAGATTGAGGCAAAGAGCCAATCAGTGGTTCTTTACCACATTATCAGTTGTGTCACAATCACAGCCTATCACTATGTAAGCAAAAGCCGGTTATTGGCACTCTTTTCCTCATGCTGACAGCGTGAGGAGAGGAGAAGAGAGCCGAAAACCAGCTTGTGTAAAAGGGACATCTACTGTACACTGATTATCAGTGCAGTCCCCACCAGTGCTGTAAATCTGTGCCCACCAGTGCCCATCAGTTCCCACCAGTGCCTATCAGTGCCTCCTAAGCAGTGTCCTCTATCAGTGCTGGCTATCAGTGCCCATCAGTGCCACCTATCAATGCCCATCAGTGCCCATCAGTGTCGCCTATCAGTGCAGCCTCATCAGTGCCCCTCAGTGCCTCCTCCTCAGTGTCATCTATCAGTGCCGCCTAACAGTGCCACCTATCATTGCCCATCAGTGTCGCCTATCAGTGGCACCTATCAGTGCGCATCAGTGTCGCCTATCAGCACAGCCTCATCAGTGCCCATCCACGCCCTTAAGTGGCTCCTCATAAGTGTCATCTATCAGTGCCGCTTATCAGTGCCCATCAGTACCACCTAACAGTGCAGCCTCATCAGTGCCAATCAGTGTCGCCTATGAGCGCAGACTCATCAGTATTCATCCATGCCCTTCAGTGCCTCTTCATAAGTGTCGCCTATCAGTGCTGCTTATCAGTGCCCATCAGTGTCACCTATCAGTGCAGCCTCATCAGTGCCCATCAGTGCCTCCTCATCAGAGTCATCTATCAGCGCCACATATCAGTGCCCATTAGTGCCACTTATCAGTGCCCATCAGTGTCGCCTATCAGTGCAGCCTCATCAGTGCCCATCAGTGCATTTCAGTGCCTCCTCATTAATGTCATCAATGCCACCTATCAGTGCCCATCAGTGCCACCTATCAGTGCCCATCTGTGTCGCCTATCAGTGCAGCCTCATCAGTGCCCATCAGTGCCCTTTAGTGCCTCCTCATCAGTGTCATCTCATTGTCGCCTATCAGTGCCCATCAGTGCCACCTATCAGTGCCCATCAGTGTCGCCTATCAGTGCAGCCTCATCAGTGCCCATTAGTGCCCTTCAGTGTCGCCTATCAGTGCAGACTCATCAGTGCCCATCAGTGCCCTTCAGTGTCACCTATCAGTGTAGCCTATCAGTCCTCATCAGTGCAACCTCATCAGCGCACATCGGTGAAGGAGAAAAATGACTTGTTTGCAAAATTTTAAAACACAAAAGAAAACTTTTTTTTTTCTTTCAAACTTTTTGGTCTTTTTTCGTTTGTTTACCAAAAAATAAAAAACCCCAGTGGTGATTATATGCCACCAAAGAAAGCTCTATTTGTGTGAAAAAAATGATAAAAATGTCATATGGGCACAGCGTTGCATGACTGCGCAATTCTCATTCAAAGTGCGACAGCGCTGAAAGCTGAAAATTGACCTGTGCAGGAAGGGGGTGAAAGTGCCCGGCAGGCAAGGGGTTAAAAAGGCCTCCTGGCGCCAGTGCTAACATCGGGCACATGTACCCACGAGCGCACAGGCCGCGCAGTGGCGCTGCAGCAGGTGTCGCTACGCCTAGGTGTAGATGGCGCCTGAATGTAATCAGCATGTCCAATGTAAAATGATTGATCAAGAACAATAAATGTAGCCAGGCTCATAAAAGCTCTTCTCCGATTGGCTGTTATGTTTTTCTTACGGCTCTTTGTACCGCGTAACTGGATAAAGCCTGGGAGCATACAAACACATTTCCAATAAAAATATGTATCCATTACAATCAGGATCGTTTCTGATATCTCTTTTAGTCTCGTCTGATAATGAGTTTTTTTTCTTTTTTACTGCTTCTTCTTGGAGACATCTCATTAGATGAACACATCTTGTTTACACTGCAGATCCCCGAGCTGCTTTAATGCGATCCCGCGCTCTGCACAAGGAGAGCCGAAGCATTATTATACCTGATAGGGCAAGGTTTGTATATATTACACGGCACGCTGAAATGGAGTCTTTAAATATTAATGAGAACATTCATACATTATTAACTATAATATGCACTTATTTGTATGCAAAATATAGATTTTTTTTTTTTTAGATTTAGATATTCATTTGCGCACACAGACTTTCCCGCAACTTTTTTCTTTTTCTTTTTAATAGATAAGAATAATAGCTGCAGACTTCAGATGTTACTGCTGCTGGAATTTAAATGAACGCTGGTGGTGGAACGACAAGGCAGACCTTTGTCCACTACTTATTCATCCTTTCTTTTTGAAGGACCTCAGCTAAGCCGTGTCTACAGATCCGCTCTACTGGAAGGCTCTACTGGAAGGCTCTACTGGAAGGCTCTACTGGAGGGCTCTACTGGAGGGCTCTACTGGAGGGCTCTACTGGAGGGCTCTACTGCAGGGCTCTACTGGAAGGCTCTACTGAAAGGCTCTACTGGAAGGCTCTACTGGAGGGCTCTACTGGAGGGCTCCACTGGAGGGCTCTACTGGAGGGCTCTACCGGAAGGCTCTACTGGAAGGCTCTACTGGATGGCTCCACTGGAGGGCTCTACTGGAGGGCTCTACTGGAGGGCTCTACTGGAGGGCTCTACTGAAAGGCTCTGCTGGAAGGCTCTACTGGATGGCTCCACTGGAGGGCTCTACTGGAGGGCTCCACTGGAGGGCTCTACTGGAGGGCTCTACTGGAGGGCTCCACTGGAGGGCTCCACTGGAGGGCTCTACTGGAGGGCTCCACTGCAGGGCTCTACTGGAGGGCTCTACTGGAGGGCTCTACTGGGCCAACTGAAGAAAAAGAAATGAACTTTGGGAAAACAAGCCGGATTCATTGAGCTGTGATATGCAGCTTTGCTTTGGTAAAAGTATCAAATGATATTAGAAGTACATAGTAAAAGGGTGTGGGATTTTGACGGTGCCAAAGTAATCACAAAATTATAAAGTAAAATACAACAATTTTATTGATACGTGATTAAAACCACATTGTTGTGCAATTTAAGAACAATACAGACACATTACTGTTGCCTTCATATCTGTTCAAATTTCAAGTGGTGATCTAAGGATATTCCTACTTGTTTCGCCTACATAGGCTTCATCAGCGAATCAGAATAGATCACCAGGAACACTTTTGTTCTATGCAGAAATTAGAAAATATATATCAATTAACACATAACAGAATAGTGAATAACAGCCTATCAATATATTACCACTTAATATGAAAAAAGAAAAAATCTTACTAGTGGCAAAAAAGCTCATTTTTATTGCCCAAATTTGAGATCAACATCTTCTCTGATCTGGAGTCCCCGCTGAGAATCAATATATAAACCTTATAAAAATTCAATTTTTGGACTTCCATCTTCAAAAATCTTTCTCAAAATATATATAGCAAAAAGAAATCCTCATTGTAATACATATACTACATTAAATACGTATACTCCAATATATAAACGTTATAAAAATTCAATTTTTGGACTTCCATCTTCAAAAATGTTTCTCAAAATATATAACAAAAAGAAATCCTCATTGTAATATATATAGTACATTAAATATGTATACTCCAATATATAGAGGTTATAAAAAATCAATTTTTGGACTTCCATCTTCAAAAATCTTTCTCAAAATATATAAAAAAAAGAAATCCTCATTGCAATATATACAGTACATTATATACATATACTCCAAAACTATATATATATATTGTGAGGTTATGCGAGGCTCCATAATGGCAATACTTGTTGCCTCACATGCGATCACTTTGAGGCGACTAGCGGGAGTCCAACCCAGATTTTGCCAGCCACCGTGCCAGAGCTGGTTTCCGGCCCGGACATTCTGGTCCACTCAAACCCCTCTCCACCTGCATTTAATGACCAGGAAGAGAGTAGAGGTGAGCTCTATCCTGGATCTCAGAGGGAGAGTGAGCTCTGTGCGCTAATTTGGACACAAAGATCAAGGTTTGCACTGTGCTTATGTGCCAGCCCCACACTGTATGTGTTTTGATCTTTCAAACCTGTAATAAAAAACCTGGAAAGCCGCCAGATTTTAAAGAAAATGACCTCCATGCTGAATATTTTCCTGTGAAAATTGATCCCCACAAGCTAATCTCCCAATATATATATATATATATATATATATATATATATATATATATATATATATATATATA
>BLSH010031561.1:754057-764371 GCA_018402905.1 Glandirana rugosa | reverse complement strand
GCCTGTGGGCTGTCCAGGGCGGACCGTGGAATACAATCTTCCATAATTCACAATTTCTGTACCGAGATTTATATTTGCCAATATGCACAAGGTGCATTCCTGAAACTGATTCATTATAGTCCAGTATGAATACCCAGTGGTTTTGCACAAGCAGCCTCGATCCTCCTCTTCTCAGTTCCTCCACTGGTGCTCCTGGCCCCTCCTCCCTGCCGAGAGCCGCCAGAGAAAGCAATTTGCAATGGGGGGCACCTAAGCAGGCTCACTCCCAAACCACTGCTTAGCGTGTCCCTTTTGAAAGGCCTGTTTAAGGTCATGCCACAGCATCGCAAAATGTGATTTTTAGTCCGGACTTTGACTAGGCCACTCCAAAACCTTCATTTTTTTGAGCCATTCAGAGGTGGACTTGCTTGTTGTGTTTGGGATCATTGTCCTGCTGCATAACCCAAGCGTGGCCAGACATTCTCCTTCAGGATTTTCTGGTAGAGCACAGAATTCAGGGCTCCACCAATTATGGCAAGTTGCCCAGCTCCTGAAGCTGCAAAGCAGCCCCAGAACATCCCCCTACCACCACCATGTGTGACTGTTGGTATGATGTTCTTTTTTAATGCTGTGTAACTGTGATGATGTCACGTGTGAAACACACACAGAACTAGCACCATTTTGTTCAGGTGACACCATTTCAGTTTTAACCTAGCAATCTCCCAGTACAGATACCTCACACACCCCTCCTCCCTGTTCCATGTGGAATCGCCAAAAAGCCTCTTTAAAACGGTTTTGTTATCTTAGCTACATGAGCAGGATGTCTGTTTGTGCTGGCTGCCCATAAAACCTATCGAGCGTGGCATCAAAATTGTCTCAGAATTTACGAGGGTCATAAACAGGGACAAAGAGCACCATGACCTCCCAGTGACCCCACCTCATGCCTAAAACTTAAATAAAATACCCACAGTTCATAACTCCAGTTAGGAGCGTGACATATTAACAAAACGTGTATATCTGTTTGCGGGAAGGCATCCCGTTTTAAACAAGCACAAACAGCAAAGTATTAACCTATAAGGGGACCCACGGGTAGTTTATCCTCTTCCCAGGGTCACAGGAAGTGATAGGGTTGTCATGTTTGGACTTGTCGGAATGCACAATTCATACTGGACTATAATTAATCAGTTTCAGGAATGCACCTTGTGCATATTGGCAAATATAAATCTCGGTACAGAAATTGTGAATTATGGAAGATTGTATTCCACGGTCCGCCCTGGACAGCCCACAGGCCCTCCTTACCCATGTGAGTGGTCAGGGGCAGACGGCCCCACCCCTTTTCACCCAGAGAAAAAGGGAATGCGAAGGACAGCTGTAGTTCACACCTTACCATCAAAGAACGAACATCCGAGAACCCATGAGACCATCATCAAATATCTGATTGATCACGGACATTTTAAAAAGCAAGTAACCTTCTCTTCTTGTCCCTAAAGCTCTTAATGCAAGCTATAACGAATCTGTTCCTTTGAAGAGCGCTACTGTTTAAAATAACTCATCTGAATATCCCTGTCTGTGGTGACAGCGTGCGTTACAGGTGGTTATTCTAAAATCCTAAGTGGTATTGCTAAAATCTGGATCTTTTGGCTGGCATCCAGAAGTGGTGGCAGTGAAAGGGTTAATTGCTTGAATTAGCCCGTTAACAATCACTCTCAGGCGGCTGGCACTTAGACGGTGGTCCCGCAATATGGGAAATCTTTGTGCTGTAAGCAGCAGAGAGTGGTATTTTTACATTAGTGACAAGTGCGGTGTGAGATCAGGGGAGTCCTTGGTCACCCGTTGGTGAGGAGGGCAGCGATCTGATACCCTCGTTTGTCCCAGTAACGGGATGCACACCTTCCAAAAAGTTAAATTTTTGTCTCATCAGTCCACAGAATATTTGCTCAAAAGTCTTAGGAATAATCAAGATGTTTTTTGACAAATGTGAGATGAGCCTTTGTGTTATTTTTGGTCAGCAGTGGCTTTGGCCTTGGAACTCTCCCATTGATGCCATTTTTGCCCAGTCTCTTTCTTATTGTAGAAACATAAACATTGACCTTACCTGAGGCAAGTGAGGCCTGTAGTTCTTTAGATGTTATTCTGGGTTCTTTTATGACCTCCTGGATGAGTCGTCATTGTGCTCTTGGAGTAATTTTGGTCGGCCAGCCACTCCTGAGAAGGTTCACCATGTCTTCTCCATTTGAGGATAATGACTCCCACGTGGTTCACTGGAGTCCCAAAGCCTTAGCAATGGCTTTGTAACCTATACAACAATACCAAGAACCAAGTATAATTTTGCAGCACACCCCAGCCAGGACTGGGTTCCCACAGAGAAAAAACTCTGTAAATAATATACCTTGAGACTTGATGGCTGGCAGTATGCTGTATGTGTCACCCTATGTGTAGTGAAGGGCTTCCATGGTTTGTGTCTGATATGGAGAAAATAAATATTTTGTTTTTCTCACAATCCTAAGAAGCTCTGTTCTAGGTCCTGGAGCTCATAGTCTATGTAGAGCTTTGGGTGTGATAAAGCCTCCATTCCTAGGTCTGCATCTTCCTGGTAGCCAGACCTCATTATTAGTCTCAGGTGTGCACAGACCTTTAGATAGGCGAGCTGACTGACACCCGGGGCTCTCTCTCTCCTGCTGCTGGGTGAAAAGGCTGAGTGCTAATAGAACACTAAAAGGTACAAGTGGTGTCTGTGTGTTTTGGGGAACCCCTTATGGATATCCTGAGTTAGGTTATTGGCTCGTATGAGCAGGTGTTTTGTACTTTGGACTTGTACAATGAGCTCCAGAATTTAAATAAATTTTCACAACTTGCAACATTGTCACAATGCCTTTTATTACATTATATGTAGATATTCCTAACATGCTCATCCTGACCTGATTTACCACTATACAGCTGGTAAGTGTACAGTGCATCCGGAAAGTATTCACAGTGCTTCACTTTTTCCACATTTTCTTATGTTACAGCCTTATTCCAAAATGGATTTAATTCATTATTTTCCTCAAAATTCTACAAACTCTGATGATGACAATGTAAAAGAAGTTTGTTTGACATCTTTGCAAATTTATTCAAAATAAAAAACAAAATAAAATCCCATGTACAGAAGTATCACAGCCTTTGCCATGACACTTAACATTGAGCTCAGGTGCATCCTGTTTCCAGTGATCATCCTTGAGATGTTTCTAAAACTTGATTGGAGTCCACCTGTGGTAAATTCAGTTGATTGGACATGATTTGGAAAGGCACACACCTGTCTATATAAGGTCCCACAGTTAACAGTGCATGTCAGAACACAAACCAAGCCATGAGGTCCAAGGAATTGTCTGTAGACCTCAGAGACAGGATTGTATGGAGGCACAGTACTGGGGAAAGGTTCAGAAAAATGTATGCAGCATTGAAGGTCTCAATGAGCACAGTGGCCTCCATCATCTGTAAATGGAAGATGTTTGGAACTACCAGGACTCTTCCTAGAGCCGGCCAAACAGAGTGATCAAGGGAGAAGGGCCTTAGTCAGGGAGGTGACCAAGAACCAGATGGTCACTCTGACGGACCCCCAGCATTTCTCTTTAGAGAGAGGAGGACCTTCCAGAAGAACCAGCATCTTTGCAGCACTCCACTAAGGCCTGTATGGTAGAGTGGCCAGATGGAAGCCACTCCTCAGTAAAAGGCACATGACAGCCTGCCTGGAGTTTGCCAAAAGGCACCTGAAGGACTCTCAGATCATGAGAAACAAAATTATCTGGTCTGATGAAACAAAGAATGAACTCTTTGGCCTGAATGGCAAGTGACATGTCTGAAGGAAACCAGGCACCGCTCATCACCTGGCTAATACCATCCCTACAGTGCAGCATGATGGTGGCAGCATCATGCTGTGGGGATGTTTTTCAGAGGCAGGAACTGGGTGACTAGTCAGGATCGAGGGAAAGATGATAGCAGCAATGTACACAGACATCCTTGATGAAAACCTGCTCCAGACAATGACCCTAAGCACACAGCAAGATAACAAAGGAGTGGCTATGGGATAAATCTGTGAACGTCCTTGAGTGGCCCAGCCAGAGCCCAGACTTGAACCCAATTGAACATCTCTGGAGAGATCTGAAAATGGCTGTGCACCTACGCTCCCCATCCAACCTGATGGAGCTTAAGAGGTCCTGCAAAGAAACATGGGAGAAACTGCCCAAAAATAGGTGTTTCAAGCTTGTAGCATCATACTCAAAACTTGAGGCTGTAATTGGTGCCAAAGGTGCTTCAACAAAGCATTGAGCAAAGGCTGTGAATACTTATGTACATGGGATTTTTTTTTTTTTTTTTTTTTTTTAATATATTTGCAAAGTTTTCAAACAAACTTCTTTCACGTTGTCATTATGGGGGGGTTGTTTGTAGAATTTTGAGGAAAATAATGAATTTATTCAATTTTGGAATAAGGCTGTAACTCCAAAGACATGCTGGTAGGTTAACTAGATCCTATATAAAATGACCCTAGTATATGTATGAATGTGAGTTAGGGACCTTAGATTGTAAGCTCCTTGAGGGTAGGGACCAGTGTTGCCAACCGCCAGTGAATTTACTGACAGTTTGTAAAAATCAGTGATTTTTACAACTGTCTATAAATATCAGGGTCTGATAATTTGTCATGCTGTGCTGACTTTTTAAGTGTAAACCGGGAAAACCACTTAATATGGGTATTGTCAGTGTTTCCATGTTGTGTTTAAATATCAATTGTCTTAGTTTTTAATAGGAGTTCAGTTATTTTTCAGATTGTCAGTAAAAAATGTGTTCCGTCAGTAAATTTTCCATGTTTTGCCAGTAAAAAACGCTGCGGGAGGTTGACAACACTGGTAGGGACTGATGTGAATGTACAATGTATATGTAAAGTGCTGTGTAAATTGACAGCGCTATATACAGTAAGTACCTGAAATAAATAAATAAATAACATAACAAAATGTGGAAAAAGTGAAGTGCTGTGAATACTTCCCGGATGCACTGTATGGGTATCCACAGTGCAGACATAAGTTGGTCCCCTGAGACCGCACTAACCAAGTTTCACCCGTGAAAACGCAGCCCTGGCTGAGAAATTACATTTCCCTGTGAGACCCCCCTGACCCCGACTGATACCAGATCTGCAAATGGGGTGATCAGGGCAATCTTAGGTGATCTGAGCATTTCGCAATTTAATTATCACATGCAAAATCAATACAAGGGAGCAGCATGGGGACTGGACGAGAGGTTCAATCAATCCTGTTTAAATAACAGAAGATGACAATCATTAGAGCGGAGATAATGGTGTAGATTTTTTTTTTTTTAATGCTCATAGCATGGGAATAATTACACTAAATGACAATCCCATAGACACAAGTGGGTTTATTGGTGAATACATGGATGAGACCATTGCAGAGGATTGTGCATGGACATGGGTGAAAGTCCAAACCAAGATACATAAAGGATAATATAGTGAGTTCATAAACCTCATACACTGAACAGTAATTACTGCAGTTTAATAAGTCCTTCTCGTTCAGCGTGTTTTTACTTTTGTATTGTAAAGCATATACATATATTTGTAGACTGATAACCAGAAGGTCCGCTTTTGGTTCAGCATTATTCTTAAAGCGGTAGTAAACCCATGCATTTAACAGGTTAAAAACCAGTCACATTTCCGACACGTGCCGGAAATGTAACGCTCCCATTGGTTGTGCTCTAAACCAAACTGTCAAACCATCCAATGGCTGGTGTCATAGCTGATCACATGTGCAGCATCATGGCAGTTGTAGATTAAACAGAGGCCAAGATGGCAGCTTCCTTGGCTGAAAATGATAGGAGGGTTTACTACCACTTTAATAATTATTCAAATAATAATATTTTCCCTTCTAGATTGTAAGCTCTAACGAGCCGGGCCCTCTGATTCCTCCTGTATTGAATTGTATTGTAACTGTACTGTCTGCCCCTATATTGTAATGCGCTGTGCAAACTGTTGGTGCTATATAAATCCTGAATAATAATAATAAATAAATACATTAGAATACAATACTATTAAAATAAATGTAATGATAAACAATAAATCTAATCATATTATGGATATTATCATTATTATTATTTTACTACTACTGATAATAGTATGTATGGTTATTATTATTATTATTATTAGTATAGTTAGTAGTAGTAATAGTAGTAGTAGTATATTATTATATCAATAATATTAATAATAATTAAATACATACATGTAATGATAATTAAGTAAATGTGAGGATAAATAATAAATCTAATCATACCTTTAGATTGTAAGCTCTATGAGCAGGGCCCTCCTATTCCTTCTGTATTGAATCGTATTGTAAATTGTATTGTCCCCCTTTTTATTGTAAAGCGATGCGTAAACTGTTGGTGCTATATCAATCCTGAATAATAATAATAAATAAATACATTAGAATACAATCATATTAAAATAAATGTAATGATAAACAATAAATCTAATCATATTATGGAAATTATTATTATTTTACTACTACTGATAATAGTATGTCTGGTTATTATTATTATTATTACTATTATTAGTATAATTAGTAGTAGTAATAGTAGTTGTAGCATATTATTATATCAATAATATTAATACTAATTAAATGCATACATGTAATGATAATAATTAAGTAAATGTGATGATAAATAATAAATCTAATCATACCTTTAGATTGTAAGCTCTATGAGCAGGGCCCTCCTATTCCTTCTGTATTGAATCGTATTGCAAATTGTATTGTCCCCCTTTTTATTGTAAAGCGCTGCGTAAACTGTTGCCACTATATAATCCTGTATAATATTTATAATAATATTGTTGTTGTTGTTGTTGTTCTTCTTCTTCTTCTAATTATTATAAGTAGTAGTAATAGTAGTAGTATGTTATCATATCAAATAATACAAATAATAATAATAACTATTAAATAAATAATAATAAATGTATTTAATGATAATAATATTAAATAATAATAATAACTAATAAATGCATTTAATGATAATAATATTAAATAATAATAATTAATACATGCATTTAATGATAATAATATTAAATAATAATAATTAATACATGCATTTAATGATAATAATATTAAATAATAATAACTAAAAAATGCATTTAATGATAATAAAATAAATGTGAGGCTGGGTTCACACCTATGCAAATTGGATGTGGGTTTCACCGCATCCAATTCGCATAGCAGGAGATTGTGACGGGCTCTCTATGGAGCCGGTTCATGCATCTCCGCAGTGGGTAAGGTGCGGTCTGCACAAAGACGCCGTGCGTCTTTTTGGTCCATTTCAGGTCCAAATTCATCCCAAAAATCAGGCTGAAATGGGACCTGAAACTGTGAATGGGGACAGACCGCACCCTTGCTGGGAGCTTCCAGTGTGAGCCCAGCCTAATGATAAATAATAAATCTAATCCTAGTGTTATTAGTATTATCATCATCATTATTACTATCATTAGTACTAGTATATGATATAAATAAATAAATAAATAAATAAATAATAATACAAATGATTGCTTACGCTGGATTTTCCCACCTATGGGGAAACACTTTAAGCAGAATGACATTGGATCACATGCGTGTGACTATTCATGACTGTAATAATTACATTTGAGAACAGCTTACAATGCAAACGTTTGCATTGGGATATAGATTTGAATAGTCAATCGGCCATGGCGTCTTTGTACAATTTTGATGTCCCATATTGCACATACCTCTTCCTGAGTTGGATACAAATCCATCCTTAAATTGTCATTAAAATCTAAACCTCCCTAGTAGATACTTTAATAACTTTGGGATATAAATTGTAGCGGGGGGATTATCGTGTGCCACAAGTGGATTTGTCTATTTACCATCAATAATGGAGATTTCTTGAGCCTGGATTGATAGTAAAAGGGATTGCATATATGAAGTGGATCAATGCCTCCGCCATGTTTCTGTGTTAACATTCTAATACCCAGACAGTGTATTGAGAATGTTGCATGTCATAAATTGATTTGTTTCCTGATGTGCCTAAGCTTGGGCTAAATAAGAATTTGAATACAGAAAGGATCAACGTGCTTTAGTTCCATCCTTGGAGGTAACGTTTTTTATGCTTTGTATGTGGTCTAAGGAAAAAAATGGCCTTCAAAAATTAGACGTGACATTTTCTTATTATATATATATATATATTATTTATTATTTATTGAGTGCAGGGCCTTGTGATTTTTTTTTCAACTGTTTTGACTATTGTGCTATATGAGAACTAATACTGTATGCATTCATTTTGACATCTATGAAAGTTACATGAGTAATTATGTTTATCTAATAATAAGTGCATCTAAAAAAAAAATTAGCATATCATCAAAAGAAATGTTGGCTTAGTGAAAAGTCTGTCCATGTCCAGTATAGGATGCACTCAGTACTTGGTCGGGGCTCCTTACTGCATCAATGCGGCGTGGCATGGGGGCGATCAGCCTGTGGCACTGCTGAGGGGTTATGGAAGCCCAGGTTGCTTTGATAGCGACCTTCAGCTCATCTGCTTTGTTGGGTGTGGTGCCTCTTATCTTCCTCTTGACAATAACCCACAGATTCTCTATGGGGTTTAGGCCAGGAGAGTTTGCTGGCCAATCAAGTACAGTGATACCATGACCATTAAGATGACGTGACTCCGGTCCTCCTAGATCATGGTGGAGATCAGAGATGAAATGGTCTCCTCACCACTTTGACCAGCCACGTGAACTGTCGGATCGTTTCCGGGGGTCGTCGGTAAGAATGGCGAGTGGCAGGAAGGAGGGACGACGACCCCTCCCGCTGCTTCTAAAAGCAATCTAGCGGCTAATCAGCTGCTCAAGTCGCTTTTATGAGAAAGGCTAAAAAAAAAAAAAAATACCAGGGATATGGCTGATAACCGTTAAACCACTTCAAACACAACACATACAGTGCATCTAATAAAATTAGAATATCATCACAAATTCATTTATTTCAGTAATTCAATTCAAAAAGTGGAACTCCTATATTTTATATAGATGCGTTACACACAGAGGGATAGATTTCAAGCATTTCTTTCTTTTAATTTTGGTGATTATGGCTTAGAGCGAGTGACACCCCAAAATTCAGTATATCAGGAAATTAGAATATTAAAAAAGACCAATAAAAAAAAATTAATACAGAAATGTTGGCTTAGTGAAAAGTCTGTCCATGTACAGTATAGGATGCACTCAATACTTGCTCGGGGCTCCTTTTGGATGAATTACTGCATCAATGTGGCGTGGCATGGAGGCGATCACCCTGTGGCACTGCTGAGGTGTTATGGAAGCCCAGGTTGCTTTGATAGCGACCTTCAGCTCATCTGCATTGCTGGGTCTGGTGTCTCTCATCTCTTGACAATCCTCCACAGATTCTCTATGGGGTTTAGGTCATGCAAGTTTGCTGGTCAATCAAGCACAGTGATACCATGATTATGTGACCAGGTATTGGTAGTTTTGGCAGTGTGGGCAGTGCCAAGTCCTGCTGGAAAATGAAATCAGCATCTCCATAAAGCTGAGGGTCAGCAGAGGGAAGCATGAAGTGCTCTAGAATTTCCTGCTAGAGGGCTGCGCTGACTTTGGACTTAATAAAACACAGTGGACCAACACCAGCAGATGGCATGGCTACCCAGTTGGTCCACTCTGTTTTAGGTCCAAAGTCAGCGCAGCCCTCTAGTAGGAAATTCTAGAGAACTTCATGCTTCCCTCTGCTGACCAGTTTTTTGGAGATGCTGATTTCATTTTCCAGCAGGACTTGGCACTGCCCACACTGTCAAAACTACCAATCCCTGGTCACATGATCATGGGATCACTGTGCTTGATTGGCCAAACTTTCCTGACCTAAACCCCATAGAGCAGTGGTTCTCAACTCCGGTCCTCGGGACCCACTAACAGGCCAGGTTTGCAGGATAACTGAAATAGTCGAGGGGACGTAACAACCCCCACCACGGAGAGTAGAAAGAGAACTGTTGTGGGGTGTCTAAGAGATACCGTCACCAGGAGTTGAGGCCAGGAGCCCTGGGTGATTGTCCGGTCTAAAATTCATATTGGAACCCCTCTACGTCTGATCTTAGGACGTTAGTGACTCATTGTTTACTATAGTCGACACTACATAAAGTCAATAGGACGTTTGGACCGGACAATCACCCAGGGCTCCTGGCCTCAACTCTTGGTGACGAGATACCCCAAATCCAGTCCTTTCAAACCGGTTAGTTCGTGTCACTAGGGTACTAGTACACTGGTCCCTAACCATCAAAACTGTCACACCCGTCACGGTT
>BLSH010031561.1:723805-735865 GCA_018402905.1 Glandirana rugosa | reverse complement strand
GGAATCCAGAAGCTCCTCTGAAGACAGCGAATTTGACTCAATCAGGCCAATGCAGAGCGAGTTTTCTACAGGCAGCCAATCCATCACTTGCCTCTTTATCAATATTCCCCAAAGATACGATAAGGAAAACAAAATGCAGCAAACTCTCAGAGTTTAAGTTAACAAGAGAATATAAAAAAGAAGAATCGCTTTCTCCGGCGGCCGCCGAACAACAAACAGCGGTGAACAATATGTGATAATTATTGCAAAGAGCTTGACCCCGGGGTGCGGGAGGTGCCGTAAAGGGGTCAGAGGTCTCTTGTAACTCAATTCCTGAACCAATTATTTCTTGATTATTTGTGTAGTCCAGCAGATTTCACAGGAATTGCTTCCGCTGTAAAAAAAGAAAAGAAAAGAAAAAAAAAAAAAACAAACAAAGCAGGAAAAATTGATAACAGTAATGCTAAGGATACAAGGAGATTATATTTTACAGATTTGTTTCCACCGACTCCTAACACTTTCATCTGATCTGATTTAATCACTTGCCGACCAGCCGCCACACAATATATGGTGGCAGGTTGGCTCTCCCGCGTGAACTGACGTACCTGTGCATCAGTCCGTGCGTGCGGGATTAGCGGGCGCACGCTGCGGGAGCGTGCCCGCGGGTCCCATGGACTCAACGTCCGCCGGCGACCCGCGATCGCTCTTTCCAGAGGCAGAACGGGGATCTGCCTTTCTAAACAAAGCAGATCCCCGTTCAGAGGGGGGACATGGCAGAGATCTTCCGTTCCCAGTAATCAGGAACAGCGATCTCTGCCATGTTCCAGCCAACCCATCCCCCCTACAGTTAGAACACACCTAGGGAACACAGTTAACCCCTTGATCGCCCCCCTAGCGTTACCCCTTCACTGCCAGTGTCATTTTTACATTGATCACTGCATTTTTATAGCACTGATTAATGTAATAATGTCACTGGTCCCCAAAAAGTGTAATTTGGGGTCAGATTTGTCCACCGCAATGTCGCAGTCCCACTAAAAATCACAGATCGCCACCATTACCAGTAAAAAAAAAAAAAAAAAGTCCATAAATCTATCCCATAGTTTGTAGACGCAATAACTTGTGCGCAAACCAATGAATATACGCCAGTTGCGATTTTTTTCTACCAAACACATGTAGAAGAATATATATCGGCCTAAACTGATGAATACATTTTTTTTTTATATAAATATTTTTTTGGATATGTATTATAGCAAAAAGTAAAAAAAAAAGTTTTTTTTTTTTTCAAAATTGTCGCTCTTTGCTTATAGACAAAAAAATAACAAAGAAATGTCTTTGAAAAAATGCAGACGTGATCAAATACCACCAAAAGTAAGCTCTATTTGTGGGAAAAAAGAGGACGTCTATTTTGTTTGGGTACAACCACACACAACCGCGCAATTGTCAGTTAAAGCGGCACAGTGCCGTATCGCAAACAGTGGCCTGGTCAGGAAGGGGAGCAATGATAACATGCACACAAACGGGGTTTGAATGGCTATTAAAGGTAACCATCCTCACCTGTGATCTGTTTGCTTGTAATTAGTGTCTGTGTATAAAAGGTCAATGAGTTTCTGGACTCCTGACAGACCCTTGCATCTTTCATCCAGTGCTGCACTGGCGTTTCTGGATTCTGAGTCATGGGGAAAGCAAAAGAATTGTCAAAGGATCTGTGGGAAAAGGTAGTTGAACTGTATAAAACAGGAAAGGGATATAAAAAGATATCCAAGGAATTCAGAATGCCAATCAGCAGTGTTTAAACTGTAATCAAGAAGTGGAAAATGAGGTCAGGTAGACCAACTAAAATTTCAGCCACAACTGCCAGGAAAATTGTTCAGAATGCAAAGATAAACCCACAAATGACTTCAGGTGAAATACAGGACTCTCTGAAAACATGTGGTGTGAGTGTTTCAAGATGCACAATAAGGAGGCACTTGAAGAAAGATGGGCTGCATGGTCAAGTTGCCAGAGCAAAGCCATTACTACGCAAATGTCACAAAGTATCCCCTTTACAATACGCCAAACAGCACAGAGACAAGCCTCAAACCTTCTGCCACAAAGTCATTTGGAGTGATGAGACCAAAATTTAGCTTTTTGGCCACAACCATAAACACTACATTTGAAGAGGGGTAAACAAGGCCTATGATGAAAGGTACACCATTCCTACTGTGAAACACAGAGGTGGATCGCTGATGTTTTGGGGATGTGTGAGCTACAAAGGCACAGGAGATTTGGTCAAAATTGATGGCAAAATGAATGCAGTTATCAAAAAATACTGGAGGAACATTTGCATTCATCAGCCAGGAAGCTGCGCATGGGAAGTACTTGGACATTCCAACATGACAATGATCCAAAACACAAGGCCAAGTCGACCTGTCATTGGCTACAGCAGAATAAAGTGAAGGTTCTGGAGTGGCCATCTCAGTCTCCTGACCTCAATATCATTGAGCCACTCTGGGGAGATCTCAAACATGCAGTTCATGCAAGACAGCCCAAGAATTTCCAGGAGCTGAGGAATGGGCAGCTTTACCATCTGAGAAGATAAAGAGCCTCACCCACAAATACCACAAAATACTTCAAGCTGTCATTGATGCTAAAGGGGGCAATACACGGTATTAAGAACTGGGGTGTGTAAACTTTTTATCAAGGTCATTTGGGTAGTTTCTGTTGTCATTATGATTTAAAAAGAGTGAACATAGTGGATTGATAATAAACGGCTTCAGCCAAACACCAACCAGTGAAAGAAATGTTTTTGTGTTCTCATTCATATTCTCTGAAAAATGGCCAAGAAATCATAAATTCTGCCAGGGTATGTAAACTTATGAGCACAACTATATATTTACATGTTTCACATTATTTAAAAAAAAAAAAAAATGTGTTTCATTTGTAAATAACTTTTCAGTGCTTTGTACCATTGCTAACAGCTGAAGTGTAAACAATCCAGTTGCGGTAGGTATCTAAAAAAAAAAGTACTAAAAGAAAATATTGGTACTTGTATAGAAAATGGTATCGGTGCATCCCTACCTTGAACCCAGCCTGTCTCCACACTTTTGTCACCTACTGACTTAGCATCACCCACAGGCAGCTTAACTCTTCACTAAGACACAGAAATTGGATCCAATGCAACTTAATTTCAGATACTTGCAGTACAGAGGATCATAGGTGTGTGAAGCCTATTGAATTAGGGTGTGCACCCTAAAGCTCAAACACACATGAATGTATGTATATGTACAGTATGTGCCTGTCAGTAGGACAGAGATTGGTGTCAGTATAGCAGTGGACGATGTCAGAGCAGTGGATGGTGTCAGTAGAGCAGAGGACGGTGTCAGTAGAGCAGTGGACGGTGTCAGTAGAGCAGTGGACGGTGTCAGTAGAGCAGTGGATGGTGTCAGTAGGACAGTGGACGGTGTCAGTGGGGCAGTGGACGGTGTCAGTAGAGCAGTGGATGGTGTCAGTAGAGCAGAGGATGGTGTCAGTAGAGCAGTGGACGGTGTCAGTAGGGCAGTGGACGGTGTCAGTAGGGCAGTGGATGGTGTCAGTAGGGCAGAGGACAGTGTCAGTAGGGCAGTGGACGGTGTCAGTAGGGCAGTGGATGGTGTCAGTAGAGCAGTGGATGGTGTCAGTAGAGCAGTGGACGGTGTCAGTAGGACAGTGGACGGTGTCAGTGGGGCAGTGGACGGTGTCAGTAGAGCAGTGGATGGTGTCAGTAGGGCAGTGGATGGTGTCAGTAGAGCAGAGGATGGTGTTAGTAGGGCAGTGGATGGTGTCAGTAGAGCAGTGGATGGTGTCAGTAGAGCAGTGGGCGGTGTCAGTAGGGCAGTGGATGGTGTCAGTAGAGCAGTGGATGATGTCAGTATAGCAGTGGATGGTGTTAGTAGTGCAGAGATTGGTGTCAGTAGGGTGGTGGATGGTGTGTTTTTTTTATTTTTATTATTTTCTTTTTTTATTATCTTTAACAATTTTATTTTGTATTATTCTTTACAAGTTTTTAGCAGCCCCCATCTAAACAAACCCCTGATGTCTCACTTTTGAGACAGAGAAAGGAACTGAAGACAGAGATTCCCCAGTCCCGCACAGCTGCACTGGACAGTAAATAAATAGGAAATGCTCTGTGCTGAGCGGCTTTCTGTTCATTCCCTCCCAGGGAGCAGGGAAAATCTGTGCCACACTGGGTGATTAGGGAGTGCCCGGGCTCCCCGGGCACACCCTGTGCACATGCCTAGGCAGAAGATGTCAGTCTTTTGAAGTGTAAGAAGACAATGGCTTTCCTGAACACAATCTCTGCAAATAACTAACACTGACTGAGGAAGAAGGAAAACATGGGGAGGATCTAGCTAGGTTTAGGGGTGTCAAACTAGCGGCCCTCCAGCTGTTGTGAAACTACAAGCCCCATCATGCCTCTGTCTGTGGGAGTCATGCTTGTAATTGTCAGCCTTGCAATGCCTCATGGGATTTGTAGTTCCGCAACAGCTGGAGGGCCGCCAGTTTGACACCTGTGAGCTAGGACTAAACTAAGTAGCCCTTTGGTTACTAAAATCTGTGCTACTTGGGTGTATTAAGATGAGTATAAACACTGCTGATATGTAGAGGATTCTGTATATCTATTGCTGCTACTGCGGATGCTTTATTATGGAATTGCACTTTTCTTTTCTCTTTATTGTTTTGCCAATCATTTTTAACGATTCAATGCCAGGCGCTTTCAGGAGCGGTGTGGGAATAATGGCCACCATGTTGGTAGTTTCAGTGGTAGCTTGGAGCTTGGTAGCCTGGAAAACACCCAGATCCTCTCTTCATCCTCCGGCAGATGGTACTTTGCTAATGGGGAGGCAGGAGAAGAATATCACAGCAGAAGTTTGGCTTTGGAGATGAGAAAGATGGCAGGCAGCAGAAGCAATCCAATCTTGCAGACCCAGGACACCGAAACTCATTACCCCATTTTGTCATGTCCTTCAAGCTCAGGTGGATGGCACTGTGCCGAGGTGGCAGGAGAGGAACGTGACAGAAGAAGTTTGGCATTGAAGGCAAGGAATATGGCAGGCAGCAGAAGCAATCCAGTCTTCCAGCCCCAGGACACTGGAGCTCGTTGCCTCATTTTGTCATGTCCTCCAAGCTCAGGTGGATGGCACTGTGCCGAGGTGGCAGGAGAAGAAAGTGACAGCAGAAGTTTGGCATTGGAGGCAAGCAAGATGGCAGGCAGCAGAAGCAATCCAGTCTTCCAGCCCCTGGACACTGGAGCTCGTTGCCTCATTTTGTCATGTCCTCCAAGCTCAGGTGGATGGCACTGTGCCGAGGTGGCAGGAGAGGAACGTGACAGCAGAAGTTTGGCATTGGAGGCAAGCAAGATGGCAGGCAGCAGAAGCAATCCAGTCTTCCAGCCCCTGGACATTGGAGCTCGTTGCCTCATTTTGTCATGTCCTCCAAGCTCAGGTGGATGGCACTGTGCCGAGGTGGCAGGAGAAGAAAGTGACAGCAGAAGTTTGGCATTGGAGGCAAGCCAGATGGCAGGCAGCAGAAGCAATCCAGTCTTCCAGCCCCTAGACATTGGAGCTCGTTGCCTCATTTAGTCATGTCCTCCAAGCTCAGGCGGATGGTACTGTGCCGAGGTGGCAGGAGAGGCAGGAGAAGAACATGACAGCAGTCCAGACTTGCAGTCCCCGGAAACTGGAGCTCGTTGCCTGACTTTGCCAGGTCCTCCAAGCTCAGCCTTGTGGAGGATCCAATTGACCAAAAAATTAATGAAGCACCCGGGGACATCACTGAAGAAAGGAGCTCTCTGTAGATGTGGCCGCTCACTGGTTAACTCTGCCAATGGTTTCACCCAGAATTCATACAACTTTCACCCAAAATTCACTTATGTTCCTAACTGGATTCAACTGGAGAATCTTGAGTTAAAACATTTATAAATAGAGCCTCCATTGTCATCTTAACATTAAAGTATAATGAATCACATTTCTTTGTTTTGCTTTTTATAAAGAAGGATTAGAACCCATGTGAGGTTTTAGCACTGTCTGTGCCCCTGTTTTGGAGATTCACCCCCTCTATTTGTCCTGTTTACTGTTATCATAGTTACCTAGTTACATAGTTAGGTTGAAAAAAGACACAAATCCGTATAGTTCAACCTATAAAAGGGAAAATGAAAAAATATACATATCATACAATCCCATACCCACAGTTGATCCAGTAGTAGGCAAAAAAAAAAAAACAGCAGATGAAAAAATTCCTTCCTGATCCCCCGAGAGGCAATCAGATTTTCCCTGGATCAACTTTACCTATAAATGTTAGTATCCAGATATGTTATGTGTATCTACTGAGCTGCCCAGAACCACCTCTGGAGGGAGTCTATTCCACATTTTCACAGCTCTAACTGTGAAAAAAACTTTCCGTATTTGGAGATCTTTTTTCCTCTAGACGTAAAGAGTGCCCCCTTGTCCTTTGTGATGACCTTACAGTGAATAACTCAACACCAAGTTCACTATATGAACCACTAATGTATTTATACATGGAGATCATACCCCCCCTATGTATTTATACATGGAGATCATATCCCCCCTATGTATTTATACATGGAGATCATATCCCCCCTTATGTATTTATACATGGAGATCATATCCCCCTTATGTATTTATACATGGAGATCATATCCCCCCTTATGTATTTATACATGGAGATCATATCCCCCTTATGTATTTATACATGGTGATCATATCCCCCCTTATGTATTTATACATGGTGATCATATCCCCCTTGATCTCCTCTTCTCATGAGTTCACTGACAGACGCAGCTCTTCATGACGTGTGGGGTTTATACTTGTCCCACTAGGAGTTAACTAGGCAGGGAAAAGAAATAGCTGGCCCCTCCCATGGGGGCCGTCCTCTCTTCCTACATAAAACCCCTCCATAGAATAGCTCACCAGTTCGTACACAAGCCGTACAAGAACAGAGCATAGAGGGGTGCGTGCTGCGTCTGTCAGTGAACTCGGAGAAAAGGATTTTATGGTAAGTTTTAATAAAATCCCTTTTTCTCCTATCGTTCACTGACAGACGCAGCTCTTCATGACATGTGGGGATGTCCCCAAGCTGTGTCAAAAAGAGGGATGGGTAAATGCTAACAACTGTACCCAACTGAACCTCTAAGGAGGTGCCAGACGCGCCTACACTGCCGCCTGCCAAAAGCAGCATCCGAAGATGCAAACACATCAACTTTATAAAACTTAGTGAAAGTGTGAACCGAAGCCCAAGTGGCCGCCTTGCACACCTGTGACACCGAGGCCTTGTGTCTGAAAGCCCAGGAAGTGCTAACAGCCCGGGTAGTATGAGCCGTGACCGTAAAAGGGGGAACCTTGCCCCGAACAGAATACGCATGGGTCACGGTTTTCCTAATCCAACGAGAAATCGTAGCCGACGAGGCCGCCAACCCTTTGCGCGGGCCCTCTGGCAGCACAAACAAGGCATCAGCTTTTCGAAAAGAAGCTGTAGCAGCCAAGTGCACCCGTAAGGCCCTCACTACGTCCAAAGCATGCAACTCAAACTCCTTTGGGTGCGATGGGCGAGGGCACAATGAAGGAAGGACAATATCTTCATTAATGTGAAAAGAAGAAACCACCTTCGGAAGGAAGGAAGGAGAGGGTCACAAGACCGCCTTATCCTTATGCATGACTAAGTAGGGAGACTTGCACGATAGTGCTGCTAATTCCGACACCCGTCTGGCGGAAGTGATGGCAACTAAAAAGGCCACCTTCTGCGACAGCAGTTGTAAGGAAATCTCCCTGATATTCTCATAAGGCGGTTTCTGAAGAACAGAAAGCACCAAATTCAGATCCCACGGAGCCATCGGAGTCCTCACCTGAGGTGCCACGTGTCGCACACCTTGTACAAAGGTACGAATCAACGAGTGCGAAGCTAAAGGTCTCTGAAAGAGAATCGCCACAGCCGATATCTAGCCCTTGAGAGTACTCAAAGCCAGTTTTTTGTTCAAGCCCTGTTGCAAAAAAGTCAGGACCCTAGACACGACATAAGAGCGAGGGTTATGACCCTCCGCCTCGCACCAAGCTATGTAAGCCTTCCAAGTGCGGTGATAAATCTTGCGAGAAGTACACTTGCGAGCTTTTAACAAAGTAGGGATTACGGAGTCGGCAACTCCCCTGTCTCTTAGCACCTGGGACTCAATAGCCAAGCCGTCAAAGCCAGGGAGGGTAAAGCAGGGTGCAAGATGGGTATCTGAGAAAGAAGATGGTCTTGCAGCGGGAGCCGCCAAGGGGCGTCTGCCACCATTTGCACCACGTCGGCGTACCAAGTGCGCCGAGGCCAATCTGGAGCCACCAGGATTATTGGTATCCCCTCCGCCACTATCCTGCGTATCAATCACGGAAGCAGTCTTATCGGAGGGAAGGCGTACAGAAGACGATAACGGCCCCAGGGGGCCACCAGAGCGTCCGTGGCCACTGCCAACGGATCCTTCGTTCTGGACACAAAGGTTTCCACCTTGTGATTGAACCGGGACGCCATGAGATCCACATCCGGCATCCCCCATCTGCGGCAAATTTGATTGAACACCTCCGGGTGGAGAGACCACTCTCCCTGGTCCAGCGTCTGGCGACTGAGAAAGTCTGCCTGCCAGTTCTCCACACCTGGAATGTAAATGGCTGAGATCGCCGGAACATAACGTTCCGCCCAACGAAGTATCAGAGCTGCCTCCGCCGCAGCTGCTGGATTCCTTGTGCCGCCCTGATAGTTCACATACGCCACTGCTGTGGCATTGTCTGAATTTGAATCGGGCGACCCTGCAATCTCACTGTCCAGTGAAAAAGGCACAATCTGATTACTCTCAGCTCCAGAACATTGATGGGGAGGCGGGCTTCCTGTGCTGACCAACGGCCCTGGGCAGACAGCTGCCCCAGGATCCCTCCCCAGCCCGAAAGACTGGCATCCGTGGTGATGATCACCCACTGAAGGGGCAGGAACGATTCCCCCTGATGAAGGGCGGCCACGACCGAGCGGATAGATTCCATCCGGAATTTCCACGCCCTGACATACCGGTTCAGGGCCTTCAGGTCCAGTAAGGGCCGAACCCCCCCTTTTTTGGCAACCACGAAAAGATTTGAGTAGAACCCTCGAAACCTCTCTTCTGGGGGCACTGGCACGATCACCCCCTGGTCTGAGAGTGCTTGTACAGCCCCAAAAAGGGCCTCCCGGCGTTTCCTGCGGGAGCCCTAAATTTGATGGGAAGAACCTGTCTGGGGGCAGAGTGTTGAACTCTATCCTGTACCCGATGGACACCACTTCCCGGACCCAGCAGTCGGGAATGTGAGCCAGCCACTGGCCTGCGAACCCCAGAAGACGTCCCCCCACCCGAAACCCGGGTGGGGGCAACCCATCAGGCTGAGGAGGACTTGTCCTCCGCCTTTTCGGTTTTGCGCTGCCACTGCCATCTTCCGGCCCCTGCAGCGACCTTACCGGGGCGGGTCCCTTTACCTTCTGCGCCCGGGGAGCGAAAAAACTTCTGACCTGAAGGAGGGGGCCCCTGTCTACAGCGAAACTCAGGCCTGCGGGGCTCTGGAAGGAAGGTACTCTTACTTCCCGTGAAGTCCTTAATAATCTCATCCAAACGTGGACCAAATAGACGTCCACCTTGAAAAGGGAGGTCAGCAAGACCTTTTTTGGAAGCGTGGTCACCGGACTAAGAACGCAACCAAAGTATCCGTCTGAGTATGACGGCAAAAATCGTTATTCTGGACAACATCGGCAGTAAATGAACGGCCGCATCACAAAGGTACTTGAACCCTTGGAGCAAAAAAAGCCTTCTGCTGCGCATCCATCAGGCGACCGTCAAATTAAAATAAAAAATGGTCACAAACAGGACCACAAATTCCCCAAAAGGGAAACCAGGTCAATTCCTTGCCAACTAGGCATAAAAACTGAAGAGCTATGCTATGAGGGGGTTTATGTAGGAAGAGAGGACGGCCCCCCATGGGAGGGGCCAGCTGTTTCTTTTCCCTGCCTAGTTAACTCCTAGTGGGACGAGTATAAACCCCACACGTCATCAAGAGCTGCATCTGTCAGTGAACGATAGGAGAAAAATTCAGTTCCTCCAATCTTTCCTCATAGCTGAGCTCCTCCATGCCTCTTATCAGTTTGTTTGCCCTTCTCTGCACTTTCTCCAGTTCCCTGATATCCTTTTTGAGAACTGGTGCCCAAAACTGAACTGCATATTCCAGATGAGGTCTTACTAATGATTTGTACAGGGGGGCAAAATTATGTCTCTTTCTCTGCAGTCCATACCTCTCTTAATACAGGAAAGGATTTTGCTTGCTTTGGAAACCGCAGCTTGGCATTGCATGCCATTATTAAGCTTATGATCTACCAAAACCCCCAGATCCTTCTCCACTATGGACTCCCCCTGATCCTTCTCCACTATGGATTCCCCCAGTTGTACTCCCCCTAGTATGTACGATGCATGCATATTCTTACCCCCAAATGCATAACTTTACATTTATCAACATTAAACCTCATTTGCCACACAGTCACCCAATTAGACGGTGCATTGAAGTTGGCTTGTATGATGGAGACATCCTGTAAGGTTGTTATTCCACCGCATAGCTTGGTGTCATCTGCAAACACTGAAATTGCACTTTTAATCCCAGACCTGATATAATTTATAAAGATATTGAAAAGTAAGGGTCCCAACACTGAACCTTGAGTAAAAGATTCCAAATTTTGGTTTGTCACCAGAACAGGAGCAGAGGGAGAATCTTTCAATGGGGACACGCAGGGATTCCCTTACTTTGGAAGGGTCTCTTGTCACTTCATGGTGTGGCTATGGGACAGGACATGAAAGGAAATCTCCCCAATGGGACACCAATGGCAAGAAACCCTGGCAGGGACTCTAACCATCTCTTACTCTAAAATAATCTATATGTATCTAAAGTGAAAAAAGTTTTCCTTCCAGTTCTGTTTTATTGTTTTAAATAAAAACACCTAAATTTGGCATGGCCATCAGCCTATTGCAGTCTACTGTACAGCAGAAGTTAGATTGGGAAAAGAAAAACCAGCGCAATAATCCATTCAGTTGTGCTGCCAATAAGAAGCATGCTCATTGGAGGAGAGAGCAGAGTGACAGGTGAATTAATCAGTCTTCTGGTTCTCTTTTCTTTGTCCAATTGCAGGCAATTGGAAGGGGCAAGACCTGTAAATGTTAATAGACAACAGCAAAGAAAAATCAGGTCTCCTGCCATAACATCTTTAGTTGTTTGTTTTTAAAGAAGCATGTGTAAGGTGCTGTGCGATAATTATATTTCTGATTAGATTTGCATGTGCCTATTTTGATGACACTTCATAAAAGATTTTTACTTTTAGTGCTTATGTCTTTGCATAATTACTGTAGGCCAAGTAAGTCACGGGAAGTAACCACTTTATGGACCCCAGTGTCTATGACAGAGCCCCTTAGATGTTCCAGACCAGGCTGTGTTGAGTGACAGAGCTGTGTAAATCTCAGGGCTGAATGGGCAGAGAAAAAAAAATACCCCCATGTACTGTGTGTATTTTATCTGTGCATTTAGCTGTGGGACCAGGACTTAGTTCTACTTTTTTAGTTGTACAGCATCTCACAAAAGTAAGTACACCTTCATATTTTTGTAAATATTTTATTCTATCTTTTCATGTGACAACACTGAAGAAATGACACTTTGCTACAATGTAAAGTAGTGAGTGTACAGCTTGTATAACAGTGTAACATGTTGATTTTTTCATCTTGATTCAGGACCAGGGTGTCGATTTACGTGTCTATTTTATGTGTGTCATGTACCCCCATAAAAAAAAAGAGACGGGTAAGTCGGGACTCTAAATGTGTCGAGACAGTGAGTTGTGTCGGACCAGACCTTGTAGATTCCCCGAGACAGTATCTGTGACCCCAGGTATTTCACCAATGAAGGGCACTGAATGAACCGGATGTCATTAATACGTTTCTGTATTCGTGATTTTCATTTTTAGAAAATACTTCACAGTAGTTTTATCCGTGTACGTTTAGATTAGTCTTTATATTAATAGCGTGTC
>BLSH010031561.1:683057-701631 GCA_018402905.1 Glandirana rugosa | reverse complement strand
GTGATCGATGCAGACCAGTGACAGATCAACAGCGGCTGGACGCCCTGGACAGCAGTGGCACCCTAGGCGGCCGCCTACTCCGCCTAATGGTAGAGCCGGCCCTGAGTGCTGTGTGGAAGCCTCTCTGTCTCTTCTTCAAATCACCTCAGAATTCCCTCTCTTCAGTCTCCTGTCAGCACTTCCTGCCACTCCCCTTTCTCTCACAGTTTTCTTGAAGGACCAGTCAGAATCTCCTTATCTCCATCTTGTGGCCAAAATGAGAAATTGCATGACAAATTGTCTTTCATTGCTCCAACAAGCCTGCTACAATAATACTAATGTAATAATAATAAAAAGTAACATTTTTGGAGTGATATTTATAAATGGCACTCCAGAAATAGATGCCCCCCCCCCCCCCACATTTTTTTTTACACTACAGCTGTAGGAATGTGAAGTAGTAGTAATAATAATAACAATAATACATTTTTGGAGTGATCTGTAAATGGAACTCCAGATGTCCCACACCCATTATTTTAACAATACAGCTGTAGGGATTTGTAGTAGTAACAATAATAATAATAATAAATGTAATAATGAATAATAAATCTAATCCTATTTATTAATGCAAATGCTGACAAGTTATTTTGATTAATCACCGTTCTTTATCAATATTAACGCCTGCTCAGAGAAATGTTCCTTTTTATTCTGCATGTGAGATTAAATTATAGATTTATATCTGCTACATTATTGCCAAAAAAAATGCAGCTTCCATTAATGAATGTAATATTTTGTTGTCTTACTGTAGTTCCTCGCTTGTCATTAAAAGCATGCTTTTCATTTCTTGCAGATTCGGAGGGCCGCTCTCTAATGTCAGCGAGGGAGGGATATGTATATTTAAAATACTGCCAGTAGCATCCCATCCAGATGTCAAGTCAGCTTTAGGCTGGAAGAGAGACGGATTTTGCTGCAGTGGGATCATGCACCATTGACTCCAGCAAAGAGCCGTCTGTGCGGCCTGCGGACCGCGATCACACCGAGCCTTCAGCAGATGGGCACCAGGAGCAAACCGCACCGGATCTGGACTACACACAGCGCCATTTTTACAGCACATTCCTTTTGCCGGAAGTTAAAGCTGAACTCCGGACACACAAAGCTTTCACTTAAATACATTCCTCAGTGACCACAAAGGATATAAATCCCCTTGGTAAACACCAAATGCCTCTGCAAGCCCAGAATTTACCTTGTAAAAGTAGCAGTGACATCATCCTTAGGCTGTACATAGCCTGTGCAGAGAACAGAGCCGTGGGAGGAGCCCAACAGGCTCCACCCACTACAGAAAACTAAAGGAGGGTGGCGGAGACAAGACCAGTCACCCTGCACAAAGAGAGAGAGTAGAGTTGTAGGAGGAGACCAGCAAGCCTCACCCACTACAGAAAACTACAGGAGGGGGCGGACACAAGACCAGTCATCTTGCACAAGGAGAGAGCAGAGCTGTGGGAGGGGCCCAGCAGGCTCCACCCACTACAGGAAACTACAGGAAGAGTTGGAAACAAGAACAGTCACCCTGCACAAGGAGAGAGAGCAAAGGTGTGGGAGGGGCCCAGAAAGATCCACCCACTACAGAAAACTACAAGAGGGTGGAGACAAGACCAGTCACCCTGCAAAAGGAGAAAGAGTAGAGCTGTGGGAGGGGCCCATCCGGCTTCACCCACTATAGGAAACTACAGGAGGGGGCAGAGACAAGACCAGTCACCCTGCACAAGAAGAGAGAGTAGAGATGAAGGAGGGGCCCATCAGGCTCCACCCACTACAGGAAACTACAGGAAGAGGTGGAAACAAGAACAGTCACCCTGCACAAGGAGAGAGAGCAAAGCTGTGGGAGGGGCCCAGAAAGCCCTACCCACTACAGAAAACTACAGGATGGGCGGAGACCAGACCAGTCACCCTGCACAAGGAGAGAGCAGAGCTGTGGGAGGGGCCCAGCAGGCTCCACCCAATACAGAAAACTACATGAGGGGATGGAGACAAGACCAGCCACCCTGCACAAGAATAGAGAGTAGAAATGTAGGAGGGGCCCAGCAGGCTCCACCCACTACAGAAAACTACAGAAGGGGGTGGAGACAAGACCAGTCATCCTGCACAAGGAGAAAGAGTAGAGCTGTGGGAGGGGCCCATCCGGCTCCACCCACTACAGGAAACTACAGAAGGGGGTGGAGACAAGACCAATCACCCTGTACAAGGAAAGGAGAGCTGTGGGAGGAGCCCACCCACTACAGAAAAACTACAGATTTTTTTCCATTCCATTTGTTTAGATGTGGCATTTGTTATTTCAGGCAATTTGTAACTAGTTAGTTATTATTTAGAATTTTTGGATTTTCAGATTTTCGTTTTTGTTTTCGGATTTTCAAATTTTCGGATTTTCAGATTTTCGGATTTCCAAATTTAGTTTCAGAATTTTCGAATTTATGTATTTATGAATTCCGAATTCCAAATTTTCGAATTTCCGAAAAAAAGACCCAAAAAACTAGTGGAATGAAAAGGAACAAGTTTTTCGGCAGTGCACATGTCTACTGGCAATAAACCGGGATGCACATTGCACTGTGCTTGCACCATGCAGTATGCACACAACATTTGAACAATTTGCTGAGAGCAATAAGAGTTTTAGGGAGGCTTTTAAACTTTTTAATTTGTGGTCTCACTTTACCATGCCTCAATAAGATTATAATTAACCCTAATTTTTTTTTTTAAGAACACACATACTATATTTACCCACTCTGTGTAATGGTTTTGCACAGAGTAACCCTGATTGTCCTCTTCTCAGGTCCCCTGCCGGTGCTTCTGGCTCCTTCCCTCTGCTGAGTGTCCCCATAGCAAGCTATTTTGCTATGGTGGCACTTGTGTAGACTCGGTCCCAAGCCAGCTCTACCACCCCCTCTGCTGTCTGCTGGTCGGTCTGGCACTTACCCCATCAAGGTGGCGGGTGGTGGGCTGTGGGCAGTGGCTCCGGTGTCCTCTCCTTGAGCAGCTTCCGCCATGCGTCTCCTCTCTCCTCCTCCTCCTAGGCGCTAGGCATCCAATAGGATTGCCTGACATTTTGGGCAATCAGGAAATGGGTCTCATGTCCCGCTTCCTGATTGGCGGGGAGGATATTTAGTGTGAAAATAGTGAATATTCATTCGCTATCGTCACACAACTGGGTGGGATCGGGGCACAGAGCCCACCCTTTTTGAAGCCTATTAGAGCCTCCGGCTTTAATCACGTGCTTCAAAAAAAACACGTCCCCCATTGGAATCCATAGTCCGGCACCCTGTAAGTATATCAGGGGCAAATGGTAAACTATTTTGTAAGCCTATTGGCCACCTCGACATCAGAGCTTCAATTTTGACAGCTCCACTCACTCTCACCGTCATTGCGGTTGTACTTCCCCCGGCTTGTCCACAATCCCTGGCTGTGCTGGATGGATGTTCACACTGCTGCAGGAGCCATGACTAAGGACTAGCGTCCGAAATGAGGAGGCTGCTTTACAGCTTTGTACATGTATTTAATAAAGAAATACCATTTTGGATGTCATCCCGAGTGCCAACCATTCCGTCTGGTACTTTGGAGATGTCAGCAGCCTCAAGGTCTGAGCACCGGGCACAGCGTTTATGTGGGAAGGTTGCAGCACCTATACACCTGTTTTTCCTAGGTCCTGCTAGGCTGTCAGCAATGGGTATGGGTGCCGCCCCTAAATCCGGGGACAGAACTGGAGACAGACTTGGTCTGGGGACAAGGTCCTCAGTCCGGGGACTGTCCCCGGAAACCGGGGACGTGTGGTCACTCTAAACTAAGGGGCCAAGCTGAACCCCTGAAAAACAACCCCACACCATAATTCCCCCTCCACAAAATGATTTGGACCAGTGCACAAAGCAAGGCCCATAAAGACATGGATGAGCGAGTTTGGGGTGGAGGAACTTGACTGGCCTGACCCCAACCCGACAGAACACCTTTGGGATGAATTAGAGTGGAGACTATGAGCCAGACCTTCTCATCCAACATCAGTGCCTGACCTCACAAATGCTCTTCTGGAAGAATGGTCAAACATTCCCATAGACACTCCTAAACCTTGTGGATGGCCTTCCCAGAAGAGTTGAAGCTGTTATAGCTGCAAAGGGTGGGCCAACTCAATATTGAACCCTACGGACTAAGACTGGGATGCCATTAAAGTCCATGTGCATGTAAAGCAGTGGTTCTCAACTCCGGTCCTCGGGACCCCCCAACAGGCCAGGTTAGCAGGATAACTGAAATACATCACAGGTGATATAATTTGCTGCTCAGTGATTGCAGTGTTCTAGTCTGCATCTCCCCAAGGTAATACTTAAAATCTGGGCTGTTGGTGGGTCCCGAGGACCGGAGTTGAGAACCACTGATGTAAAGGCAGGCGTCCCAATACTTTTGACAATATAGTGTATGTTCTTTCTGCCAGCTCTCCTGTATATTTCTATACTCCTGTGTATACAATTGGCATTACAGTGACAGTCGTAGGCAGCTAAAGCTCTGATGTAAAACTTTAATGAACGTTTCTTTACCATAAAAATGGTTCTTCGGTTTGCTCTCTGAGAAGAATGGCAGGAAAACATATATTCACAGCACTTTTTTTTTTCTGTTTCTTTTGAAAGTACATAAAATTGCTCTAATAATACGTTACGGCAACAAATAATAGCAGCTTATGACATCAGGTGAGACGCCATAATTGTACATGCAGAGAGGTCCCTGGTTATTTCAGATCCAGCCTATAGTTCAGTGAATGCAAATGGAAAAAGGAAGATTGCTGTATGCTTTACAGACTGTATGCATCTTCTCCGCGAAGAGGTAAAAGACCGTCTAGACATACAGAATACAGAGCTGCTACAATAATACTCAAGGACTCCAATACAAATCAAAAAAGGAAAATATGTGACACGACTTTCCGAAGTAAAACTCAAAGAATTGTAAGTGAATTCTCCCAACTCATCTATAGATGATCACCAATGGACTCAGCACTGGCAGATCAATTCTTTCCCTTACAATACATACAGGATTGTTCAAGGAAACCTGTAGCACACCCAAACCTTTTTAACCCCCTCCCGTCCACCCCATAGCAGTGTTACTGCTCCAGGACGGCTCTCCTGTGCAGAATCACATAGACAGTATCTCACAAAAGTTAGTACACCCCTCACATTTGTGTAAATATTTTATTCTATCTTTTCATGTGACAACACTGAAGAAATGACACTTTGCTACAATGTAAAGTAGTGAGTGTACAGCTTGTATAACAGTGTAAATTTACTGTCCCCTCAAAATAACTCAACACACAGCCATTAATGTCTAAACCACCAGCAACAAAAGTGAGTGCACCCCCTAAGTGAAAATGTCCAAATTGGGCCCAGTTAGCCATTTTCCCTCCCTGGTGTCATGTGAATCGTTAGTAGAGTTGATCGAACCTCTGGAAGTTCGGGTTCTGCTGGTTCGGCTCGAACTTTGACACGGACCCCGAACCCCATTGAAATCAATGGGGACCCAAACTTTTAGGCACAAAAATGGCTGTAAGAAAGTCCTGGAAAGTCCTAGAGGTCTGCAAAAGGAAGGAAAATGGGGGCAAGGGTCGGACAAGTGCCCTACAAAGAAATGGGGACAGGGAAATAACTTAAAATAATTTTAAAAAAAATCACATAAAAAAATCAAAAATGGAGATGGATGTGGACTATCTTCAAACTGTGTGAGAAAAGTATAAATTAGCCGGGAGAAGCCATATCACTGTTCTAAGAACAGTGATATGGCTTCTCCCGGCTAATTGATACTTTTATCACACAGTTTTAAGATGATTGGAGATTCTACAATCATCTTAAAACTGTGTGAGAAAAGTAAACATTAGCCGGGAGAAGCCATATCACTGTTCTACAATCATCTTCAAACTGTGTGTGAAAACTATTATACTTTTCTCACACAGTTTGAAGATGATTGTAGAACAGTGATATGGCTTCTCCCGGCTAATGTATACTTTTCACACACAGTTTTAAGATGATTGTAGAATCTCCAATCATCTTCAAACTGTGTGAGAAAAGTATAAATTAGCCAGGAGAAGACATATCACTGTTCTTAGAACAGTGATATGGCTTCTCCCCGCTAATTTATACTTTTCTCACACAGTTTGAAGATAGTCCACATCCACCTCTATTTTTGATTTTTTTATGTGATTTTTTTTTTTTAATTATTTTAAGTTATTTCCCTATCCCCATTTTTTTGTAGGGCACTTGTCCGACCCTTACCCCCATTTTCCTTCCTTTTGCAGACCTCTAGGACTTTCCAGGACTTTTTTACAGCAATTTTCAAAATTTTTATTAAATTACCAGAACCCCGGACCCGACCCCGGACTTTTTTTGAAAAGTCCGGGTTCGGGTCCGGGTCCCGGACACCCAAAACTTTACAGTCCGGGTTCGCTCAACTCTATTTGCTGCCTCTGGAGCCGGGTGCCTTGAATGTGTGCAAGGCATCATGAAATCTGAGGATTACCGAAGGATTTTGGGTCACACTGTAGATCCCAGTGTCAGAAAGCTGGGTTTGCGTCCAAGATCTTGGGTCTTCCAGCAGGACAATGACCCCAAACATGCGTCAAAAAGCAACCAGAAATGGATGGCAACAAAGCGCTGGAGAGTTCTGAAGTGGCCAGCAATGAGTCCAGATGTAAATCCCATTGAACACCTGTGGAGAGATCTTAAAATTGCTGTTGGGAAAGGGCGCCCTTCCAATAAGAGAGACCTGGAGCAGTTTGCAAAGGAAGAGTGGTCCAAAATTCCGGATGAGAAGTGTAAGAAGCTTATTGATGGTTATAGGAAGCAACTGATTTCAGTTATTTTTTCCCAAGGGTGTGCAACCAAATATTAAGTTAAGGGTTCCAATAATTTTGTCCAGCCCATTTTTGGAGTTTTGTGTGACATTATGTCCAATTTGCTTTTTTTCCTCCCTTTTTTTTGTTTTGTTCCAATACACACAAGGGGAATAAACACGTGTATAGCAAAACATGTGTTACTGCAATACTTTTCTGTGAGAAATACTGCTGCAAAACTATAAGTCCCATCATGCCCCTGCCTATGGGAGTCATGCTTGTAACTGTCAGCCTTACAATGCCTCATGGGACTTGTAGTTTTGCAACAGCTGGAGGGCCGCTAGTTTGAGACCCCTGCCCTAGATGTTTAACCCCTTCCCAGTCAGTGTCATTAGTACAGTGACAGGGTATATTTTTAGCACTGATCACTGCATTATTGTCACTGGTTCCCGCAAAGTGTCAGTTAGCGTCTGATTGTTCGCAGCAATATCACAGTCCCACTATACATTACTGATCGCTGCCATTACTAGAATAAAAAAAATAAATAAATTACAATTCCATAAATACAGTTGTACTCAAAAGTTTGTATACCCTGGTGGAAATTGTGAAATTTTGGCATTAATATTGAAAATATGGCTAATCATGCCAAAAAAACTGTATTTTATTTAACCACTTGCCGACCGCCCGCCGCAGTGTGACGGCGACAAGGTGGCTCGTTATCACAAACCGCCGTCACCTGACGGCGGCCGCGATAACTAATATTGTGAGTGCGTGTGCACCACCGGAGGCGTGCTCGCGCGCTCACTGTGTTGGGGGGGGGCAGGGAGCGGGTAGGGCGGACTTGATCTCCGCCGGCTACCCGCGATGGCCCCCCCACACTCATAGAGGGGGAAGGGCGATGATCACAGCCTTCCTCTATATGGAAGCTGTGATCATCCCCTTTCCCCAGTCAGGGCAGCCCACACACAGTTAGAACACGCCCAGGGAACACAGTTAACCCTTAGCGCGCCCCCTGCAGGTTAACCCCTTCACTGCCAATGGCATTTATACAGTAATCAGTGCATTTTTATAGCACTGATCGCTGTATAAATGCCAATGGTCCCAAAAAAGTGTCAAAAGTGTCCGACATGTCCGCTGCAATATCGCAGCACCGCTAAAAATCACAGATCGCCGCCATTACTAGTAAAAAATAAAAAAAAATTAAAAACCCCAGAAATTAATTCTCATCATCCGTAAACGTGGCAACTTTTGCGCAAACCAATCAATAAACGGCGATTGCAATTTTTTTTACCAAAAATATGAGGAAGAATATAAATCGGCCAAAACCGATGAAAAAAAAAGTTTTTTTATATTTTTTTTTTGGATTTGTATTTTAGCAAAAAGTAAGAAATTTGGGATTATTGGCAAATGTGTCGCTCTTCTTTTGTTTATAGCAGCGATCAGAAATGATGCAGAGGAGATCAAATACCACCAAAAGAAAGCTCTATTTGTGGGAAAAAAAGGATGCAAATTTCGTTTGGGTACAACGTCGCACGACTGCGCAATTGTCAGTCAAAGCGACGCAGTGCCGAATCGCAAAAAGTGCTCTTGTCCTAAAGTGTGAAGTCCTTCCGGGGCTGAAGTGGTTAAGGACAGACACAATTAGTGTCTGTGTATAAATAGTCAATGAGTTTGTTGGCTCTCACATGGATGCCCTAAGCAGGCTAGATACTGAGCCATGCGGAGATAGAAAAGAACAGTCAAAAGACCTGCGTAACAAAGTAATGGAACTTTATAAAGATGGAAAAGGATATAAAAAGATACCCAAAGCCTGGAATATGTCCATTAGTACTGTTTAACCCCTTATTAAGAAATGGAAAATTCGGGGCTCTTTTGATACCAAGCCAAGGTCAGGTAGACCAAGAAAAATTGCAGCCACAACTGGCGGAAGGATTGCCCAGGATACAAAGAAAAACCCACAGGTAACCTCAGGAGAAATACAGGCTGCTCTCCAAAAAGACGGTGTGGTTGTTTTTAAGGAGCACAATTCAAAGATACTTGAACAAAAAAGAGCCATGTGGTTGAGCTGCCAGAAGGAAGCCTTTACTGCACCAATGCCACAAAAAAAGCCCAATGAGGCATGTCAAGGTGTTGTTTGGCATATTGTAACTGGGCTTTTTTGTGGCATTGGTGCAGTGAAGGCTTCTTTCTGGCAACTTGACCATGCAGCTCTTTTTTGTTGAAGTATCATACTATTGTGCTCCTTAAAAACAACCACACCATCTTTTTTCAGAGCAGCCTGTATTTCTACTGAGGTTACCTGTTGAGTTTTCTTTGTATTACAAACAATTCCTGTGGCAGTTGGGGCTGAAATCGTTCTTGATCTATGTGACCTTGACTTGGTATCAAGAGATCCCCAAATTTTCCACTTCTTATTGACCACTTCCCAACCGCCTGCCCTGTTTTCACGGCGGCAGTGTGGACGCTGGGCGCGAATCGCCGTAAAAAGACGGCGATCTGCGAACAGCCACTAGGAGGAGTGTGCCCGCAGCTCGGGCGGACCCGATGTCCGCCGACGAGCCGCGATGAGCGGCCACAGGCAAAGAACGGAGAACCGCCAATTTAAACACGGTGGTTCCCCGCTCTGTTAGTGCAGGCATGGGTGATCTACTGATCCCTGTCACTGGGATCAGTTAGATCTCCCATGCCCATTGTAGCCCAACCCCCCCCCCCACAGTAAGAACACACCCAGGGAACACAGTTAACCCCTAGCCCCCCCCCCCCCGGGTTAACCCTTTCACTGCCAATGACATTTATACAGTAATCAGTGGACATTTACATTTCTGAACGCTGAATAAATGTCATTGGTCCCAAAAAGTGTCAAAAATGTCCGACATGTCTGCTGCAATATCACAGTACTGCAAAAAATTGCAGATCACGTGATTACTAGTAAAAAAAATAAAAAAAAAATAAAACCCCAGAAATTAATTCTCATCATCTGTAAACGTGCCCACTTTTGCGCAAACCAATCAATAAACACTTTTTTTTATCACAAATATGAGGAAGAATATAAATCGGCCAAAACCGGTGAAAAAAATGTCTTTTTATATATTTTTTTTTTTTGGATTTGAATTTTAGCAAAAAGTAAGAAATTTGTGTTTTTTTGCAAAATGGTCGCTCTTCTTTTGTTTATAGCGGCGATCAGAAATTACTCAGAGGCAATCAAATACCACCAAAAGAAAGCTCTATTTGTGGGAAAAAAAGGATGCAAATTTTGTTTGGGTACAAAGTCCCACAACCGCGCAATTGTCAGTTAAAGCGATGCAGTGCCAAATCGCAAAAAGTGCTCTGGTCCTAAAGCTGGAAAACCTTCCGGTTGGTAAGTGGTTAAATGATTGAACAGTACTGACTGGCATATTCAAGGCTTTAGATATCTTTTTACATCCTTTTCCATCTTTGTAAAGTTTCATTACCATGTTACGCAGGTCTTTTGACTGTTCTTTTCTGCTCCCCATGGCTTAGTATCTAGCCTGCTTAGTGCAGCCATGTGAGAGCTAACAAACTCATTGACTATTTATACAGAGACACTGATTGCGATTTAAAAAGCCACAAATGTGGGAAATTAACCTTTAATAGCCATTTTGACCTGTGTGTGCCACCTTCTGTGTCTGTACCAAGGCCAAACATTCCAGGGTATGTAAACTTTTCATTTTTTGTTCATAGCGCAAAAAATAAAAAATGCAGAGGTGATTAAATACCATCAAAAGAAATATCTGTTTGTGGGAAAAAAATGACAAAAAAAATGTCAAAATATTTCTTTATTTGGGCACGGTGTCGCATAACCGTGCAATTGTCAGTTAAAGTAACGCAGTGCCCTATTGCAAAAAATGGCCTGGTCATGAAGGGGGGTAAATCTGCCAGAGATCAAATGGTTAAACTAACATCAGAACAGCAATGAAAGCAAACATGTAGGCAGGTTCCCAAAACGTATCCAAATCCATGGCTCTACTCAAGACTTGCCCCTCCTGCTCTTGGACAATTTGGGTGCCAGCCACTGTAGTCCATATCCACTCCCCATCAGAAATAGGGAAAAAAAAAATGTATCAGCCACACTCCACTGTTAGCTACTCATCTAGAATTTATTAGTGGTCAGCAAAATGACTGCACACAACAATGTCTCCACCTAGGAACCAATCTTCCTGGCTTGCTTTACCACTCCTGGCTTGCTCAAAAGGACAGGGTTGTAGCAATTAGCCTTCCCACCCATAGGTAGTGCCATTTTTGCATGGGAAGAAGAGGTCTTGAAGAATTGGTCCCTTTGGGATTCCATCCAGTGCCTCATGGGGGAAACTTGTCTGATTTGATGCAGAACTCTCGGGGGACTTGGTGGCCATCTTGGGTGAGGGAACCTTTCAAATAGGCAAACTTACCTCATTTTGGTGCTCTGCTTTTGCCATGTGGTTGGACAGGGACATAGTCCTGCTTGTTATGGACAGTGTCCAGCTAGCCAAAGGTTCCAGTCGAGCAGGGAAACCTCAGTGAATGCTCCCTCTACATTACTTTCACTCCAGTGGCTGGTCCAGCAGCATGGAGCTAGTAAAGTCTGTCAAAATCTTTCCTCTGAAATTTTGCAAGGAACACTACTCCCATGTCAGGACACCAATGGCAGTAGAAGGACTCTAGAACCCAGCATCTGTCAGGGCACTAACGGCAGGAGAAGGACTCTAGGACCCAGCACCTCCACCAGCACTTCACATGGGCCTTTATAAGGAAACCTGTCAGTGGTTGAAGTTGCTGTTTGATTTCAACTTGTTACCAATGTTCCTGTGATTCTTTTCTCTTGTGATCTCCAGTTTCTGACTTGGCTTGTTCCTGACCTGTCTCCTGTCTGTCTCTAGTCCCCGACCCCGGCTTGTCTAATGGATACCCTCTGCCTGCTCCTCGTGTTTGACCTTGGCTTACACCTGACCTCATCTGCTCTGCTTCCCACCTGGTTCCTGTTCGTGGCTTGTGTTGACTATCCTACTGTCTCAGTGATTCTACAGACCTGTCACATCTCACAGGCGCCACCTGCCTGCAGGCTCTGTTCATCACATCAGCAGTGTTCCTGAATCCATCTGCTAGCACCTCCATTGGTGAGCTGTGCTACTTTGTGCCTGATTCCTTCTGTCTCACCTTTCCAGGCACCGCCAACCCACCTGGCTGCAGCTGCCCCTTTCACTACCCCTCCTGGCTACTTCTCCACAGTCCTCCCAGATTGACACTCTCTCCACAGTCCTCCCAGACTGATCACTCAGCAGCCCACCCAGTTGACTTCTCAGGAGGTCTCCCAGATGTGCTGACCTGCTCCCGCTGTCCTCTCCTTGCTCCCATGCCTTCAGGAAGGGGTTCCTCATTGTGTTATGGGGGATCCTTCCAGCACCTGAGCCCCACGCCTAAGGTAACCCCCCCATACTAGAGGGTGCCCATCAAGGGTCTCCGACAGCCTCCTCAGCACTCCACCTCCATCTTCCACCCAACTGCCCCTGCTGGCATGACTCATGCCTACTAGGTAAACAGGCCCCCTTTTAGCCTTTTTCTGCTGGGGATTGGCTGAGGACCTCATAAATAAGCCAAGCAGCTCCTCCTAGCCTCCACCCACTACATCTGGAAGCTTCTCCGAGGTTTCAGAAAACAGGGATAGGCACCAGTGATGCTGCTTTCTGAGTCATCCAGCCCTCCCTGAGTCACTCAACCCTGACCCGGATTCAACCTAGGCCTGGCTCTCAGTCAAGCCAATTTGCCTACTTTAACAGCTAACTATATACAATTAGCACACTGGCTAGAGGGTTCTACACTTACATGGCCAGAGATTCTCAGTGTCATTGGCGGTTGCTAGGAATGTGTTTGGGGTGCCATTAACAATGAATGCCAACACAAGCATGACAGGCAATGTGAGAAAAAAAGTCTGCTTGGCAGCACATCTGATAAAATCACCTTTATTTTAACATGTTCCAAATAGACACTCAACAATGTACAATCAAGGGGAAATAGCACACTGGCAAACACCAACAGGCCTTTTTTTGACTTTTAGAAAATGTGCAAAATTCCACATAGAAATGCGCTGCCCTAACAGACGTGTAGTGGTGCCATTAATTGCTAATGGCACCCCCACACATCTGCTAATGCACGCATTTTATGAGCACCAAAATGCATGGTGCTGTATCACTATGAGTTTCGGAGCAGGCCGATTTTGGAAAAGAGTGGGATACTTCCTTACTGTGTTTCTCACATGTAAATGAATAGACTGCCCTAAAATCCATGGGAACACGTTGGGGAATTTCGAAGCAGTGTCACTGCCTGAGCCTTGGGGGAACAGCCAAGCTCGGGTGAGTAAAAGTCTGTGACTGAACTCACCCCTCTCTCTCTTCCTTCATTCCATGTACCATAGTGATCCTTCCCGCCTTACATGTGCCATAGTGAACCTGCCTTCCATGTGCCATAGTGATCCTGCCTTCCATGTGCCACAGTGATCCCGCCTTACATGTGCCATAGTGAACCTGCCTTCCATGTGCCATAGTGATCCTGCCTTCCATGTTCCACAGTGATCCTGCCTTTCCGTGTGTCACAGTGATCCTGCCTTCCATGTGCCTTACTGATCTTTCCTGCCTTCCATGTAGCATAGTGATCCTTCCTGCCTTCCATGTGCCACAGTGATCCTGCCCTCCATGTGCCTTAGTGATCTTTCCTGCCTTCCATGTGCCTTAGTGATCTTTCCTGCCTTCCATGTGCCATAGTGATCCTTCCTGCCTTCCATGTGCCATAATGATCCCTTCTTGTGGCACAACAATCAAACCATATGTTATAGGTACAAGGAAGTCCAGGTTTTGTTTAAACACTGCCCTTAAGCACCTTCCACTATCATGTTTGGCCACACCCACTTTTTCCTGCGGCATGCAGGTCACTATCTCCCCAAAATGTCCCTCATTCCTCAAGTTCAAAAGTTGGGAGGAATGGGATTAGTGCAGGAAGAAAATTAGAGACAACAAGTGTAGCGTATGCCACTGCGTCTAATAAGAGTATAAAAAATAAAGAAAGGGAAAAAAAAATCACGGCAGAAAATAATATTTCTTTGGGGGAAAAAAAGGAATCTCTGAAATGAAGTCAATAAAAAGAAAATGACAGAAAATAGTATTTCATATGAAATTACAGAGGCTTTATGATTGAAAGCTGTCTTATTTGCTCTGTCTTCATGCAGTTACAACTGAATGGAGATCAGCGGGGAACCCGGATTGAGGATGATTACCAAGAGCTAAATGTACCAATAATCAGCTAAGATGAATGGAGACGGCAGAGACAATATTGGCACAATACTGCATCCCAAACATTGCATCTCAGGTGTGTCGTCATGATCGGCTTGTGTAATAATAAGCAGGATCATTTAAAATTAAACTACGCAGCTCAGGGCTGAATGGGATTTACTCTGCTGCGCTGTGGCTGCGCGCGGCAAAATGTGTGTCATAGATAAAAATGTAGTTACATGGATAGTCAAGTTGAATAAAAGACACAGGGCCATCCAGGTCCAGGTCAACCAATAAAAATAAATAAATAAATCTCCATATGCCCCATCCTATAACCACAGCTGATAGAGAGCAAGCAAAGCCCCAAAAAAATGGTATGGTCCAATTCACTCCAGCAGGAAAAAAATCCATTCATGATTTCCCAGGAGGCAGTTGGATTATCCCTGGATCAACTACCCCTGGTGTAATTACCTACAGTGGCATCTGGTGCTCAATAATTCAGGCCTCTTGCCCCAACAACATCCCTCCCCCCCCCCCCAGCAGGAGATGAGTCGGTCCACGCCCCATAACTGGTGGGGAAATGAATGCGGGGAATGCAGCACCCCCCCCCCATGAGACGGACAACCTCCTTTCCGCCTCACTCTGACCTCCCCTCCCTCCCCTGTCCGAGCCGAGGAGTGCCGCTGCGGATGAGCCAATAATCAGTGGCGGCTGGTGGGTCAGCGGGTCTTCTCCTCTGTCAGTGCTACTCCCTCCTGCTCCTCCAACCTCCTAGGCATCCAATAGGATCTCCCGGCGTTTTGGTCAATCGAGAAACAGGTCTCCTAACCCGCTTCCTGATTGGCCAGGAGGAGGATTAGTGTGAGAATAGTGAATATTCATTCGCCGTTGTCACACAACTGGGTGGGTTCAGAGTGCAGTGCTCTACACCCCAAGCCCACACTTTTTTAAGCCTATTAGAGCCTCCCCATTGGAATCCATAGTCCGGCGTCCCTGTATGTAGATCAGGGGGCCAGATGCATGGATAAGGGGGTGGTGCCCATGTGCCCGCTATGGATGGGCCGCCACTGATTACCAATAAGGCAAAGGTCTCCAAACTTTCTAAACAAAGGTCTACTTTACTGTCCTCAGAATTAAGAGGGGGCCAGACTGTGGCCATTGGGAGTAAAAAAGGTCCCAACGTCAGTGGGAATAAACAATGCCTCATCTTTGGTGTCAATGGGAGGAATAGTGCCCCATCATTGGTATCAGTGGGAGGAATAGTGCCCCATCATTGGTATCAGTGGGAGGAACAGTGCCCCATCATTGGTATCAGTGGGGGGAATAGTGTCCCATCATTGGTATCAGTGAGAGGAATAGTGCCTCATCATTAGTGTTAGTGAGAGGAATAGTGTCCCATCATTGGTGTCAGTGGGAGGAATAGTGTCCCCTCATTGGTGTCAGTGGGAGGAATAGTGTCCCATCATTGGTATCATTGGGAGGAATAGTGCCCCCATCATTGGTGTCAGCGGGAGGAATAGTGCCCCATCATTGGTGTCAGTGGGAGGAATAGTGCCCCATCATTGGTGTCAGTGGGAGGAATAATGTCCCAACGTTGACCTTAATGGAAGGAATTCTGCCCAATTGTTGGTATTGGTGGATATTAGTGGATGTAAATAGTATCCCAAGGGCCAGATAACAGCAAGCAAAGAGCCGCATCTGGCACAGTTTGGAGACAAGGGTTAGTTCACACCAGAATTGCACAGGAATGCATCCCACCATTACCTGTGCAATTCCAGTGTATTCTCCAGCAGTGCAATATGGCAGTCGATTCATTTGAATGGGCCACCAAATCACATGGGACTGCACAAAATGTACTGCATACACTACTTTTAAAAAACGTTCCGTACCAAATGACTTGGTACTGTGGTACCATATGATCTGTGTCCTGCAAACGCATTGCCTTTGCGATCTTTGTTTAGCAATATATGGGCGCTTGCAGCAGATTGCAAAGGCAGTGCGTTTTGAACGCCGTGGTGAAAAGTGCAGAAGGAATGCTCGTTTCCTGCGTGATCTGGAATGAGCCGGCCCTCAATGCGAGAACCCAGTTATATTTTGGCTATTTAGAAATACATTCCATTTTTATTTTTTTATTCAATCTACCAGCTCTTGAGGGAGTCTACTCCATATTGTCACAGCTCTTACTGTGAAGAAGCCTTTCCGTATGTGAAGGTTAAATGTCTAATAGTGAATTAAACTCTGCGCTGAATCAAGGACCAGGCAGACACTTAACCACTTGTTAACCACCGACCGCAGTCTGACGGCGACAATTTGGCTCGATATCCCACACGTGCGCGTGTGCGCCGCCGCCGCCCTGCCCCCCCGAGCACTCACTGTGTTCGGGGGGGTAGGGAACGGGTAGGGCAGACTTGATCGCTGCCTGCTACCCGTGATGGACCCCCCCGCAGTGAAAGAACAGAGGTCTGTGTATGTAAACACGGATCTCCATTCTGTTAGAGGGGGAAGGGATGTGATCACAGGCTTCCTGTATATGGGAGCCGTGATCACTCCCCTCCTCCGCCAGCCCAGCCCCCATACAGTTAGCTCTCGCCCAGGGAACACAGTTACCCCTTAGAGCGCCCCCTGCAGGTTAACCCCTTCACTGCCAATGGCATTTACACAGTAATCAGTGCATTTTTATAGCACTGATCGCTGTATAAATGCCAATGGTCCCAAAAAAGTGGCAAAATGGTCCGACATGCCCGCCGTACAATGTCGCAGTACCGCTAAAAATCGCAGATCGCCGCCATTACTAGTAAAAAAAAAAAATTAATTCTCATCATCCGTAAACGCGGCAACTTTTGTGTAAACCAATCAATAAACGCCGATTGCGATTTTTTTTACCAAAAATATGAGGAAGAATATAAATCGGCCAAAACCGATGGAAAAAAAAAAATTATATTTTTTTTGGATTTGTATTTTAGCAAAAAGTAACACTTTCACCCCCTTCCTGCCCAGACCAATTTCCACCTTCAATGCTCTTACATTTTGAATGTCAATTACTCAGTCATGCAACGCTGTAACCAAACAAAATTTTTATCATTTATAAAACTTTCTTTTGGTGGTATTTTATCACCGCTGGGTTTTTTTTATTTTTTGCAATATAAGTGAAAAAGGAGCGAAACTTTTGAAAAAAGAAAACACTTTATTAATAGCTTTTAATGTAATATTTTGTAAATAAGTAATTTTTGTTCATAAATTTAGCCAAAAATTTATACTGCTACCTATCTTTGGTATAAATAGCCCAAGTCAGTGGATATTATTTGGTCTGTGTGAAAGTTATAGAGCAGGGATATGCAATTAGTGGACCTCCAGCTGTTGGAAAACTACAAGTCCCATCATTCCTCTGCCTCTGGGTGTCATGCTTGTGGCTGTCAGTATTGCTATGCCTCATGGGATTTGTAGTTCTGCAACATCTGAAGATCCGCTAATTGGATATCCCTGTTATAGAGTCTACAAGCTATGGTGCCAGTCATTAAAAATTGATCACCCCTGATGCACTGACTATCTCATTTCTTGAGGCTCTGATAATGTCAGGAAAGTACAAATACCCCCCAAATCACCCCTCTTTGGAAAGTAGACATTCCAAGGTGTTTAGTAAGAAGCATGGTGAGTTTTTTGAATTTGTAATTTTTTCCCACAATTCTTGCTAAAATGTAGAAATTATTTTTTGTTTTTTTACACAAAATTGTCATACCAAGTTATTTCTCACACACAGCATATGCATACTTGCAATTACACCCCAAAATTCATTCTGCTACTCATAGGCGTGCGCAGGGGGTGTCCCAGGTGTGCCTGGGCACTAGGGTTGCCACCTCATCCCTTTAAAACCAAACACATACTAATTACACAGATTGTTCTGTGGCTGATTAGGGTGGTAATTAAACTCACTTGGTGCCTCATCTGCATTAAATTAGCCTCAGAACAACCTGTGTAATTCATATGTGTTCGGATTTAAAGGGATGAGGTGGCAAATCTACTGGGCACACCCTAATCACCATGTGTGGTGCTGATTCCCTCTACTGCCCAGGCTTCCCCCGTGTTGGTCCCCTGCCCTAGTGATGCTGGCTTCCCTCCTTCTGCGGGGAATGTTTCAGGATGGCGAGTGGGGAAGGGGCTAGTAGCGGTAGGACTTTGTAAGGGGCGTCTTCCTCCCTTCGGTCGTAGTGATCCCGTCCCCTGGTTGTGCCCCCTTCGGACCCGTCATCTCCCTTAGTCGTGGTGTGTACCACTAATCCCACACGGGTCATCTAAACGGTGGAGTAGGGAAATTTAGGCTTGTGTATACTTAATGTGTCCAACAAGACTCCGATTAAATTACGTCTACTCCGTGGTTCACTCAAATTAATGGTGGGATTAGTCGGTGTCTTGTTAGACACATTAATCATACACAAACCAAAATTTCCCTACTCCACCGTTGGGATCACGGGTCCGTGTGGACCCTGTGGGGGAC
>BLSH010031561.1:659752-671471 GCA_018402905.1 Glandirana rugosa | reverse complement strand
ATAAGAGACAGGAACACAGTACTATCACGAATTGGTGTGCTGAGATTGGTAAGGATCATGCTCATGTCCAACAGTGAAGGAGAGGCACACTCCCTAGGTTGTACCATGAATCCAGTTCATCACATCTAAACCAGACATTGCTTGACAAGGCTCTGAGGGAGAGGAACTCTTTGAAACGTGCCAGCTGATACAACTACCCGAATAACCCAATGGGATGGGGGTAGTTTTATTTGGGCTCCTATGGCGGAATGTTTTGGTGTGCTTGTATTCCAGTTGGTAAATGTGAGTACAATACCTACTTCTGTTTATCAATAAAACTTTTATCAAGGATAACGCCCTCGGCCACGTGTCTTCACCTCCCCTTTTTTTTGTTCTAGTACTTTGGACTTCCCCAGTTTGGCAAAGGCAGGGGAGGCGTTCATTATCCACATAGAAGCATCCCAATAGAAGCTTCATTTTCCACCTAGGCCCACCGCACAGCTCAAAGGCAGAGGCCTGATATAAATATACATGGATCTCTGGCAACTGACATCCTCTTCATCGGCAGCAACACCCTGCTCTTTTAGAATGGCAAATATGATTAATCACCATATACATCGATCAGCCATTACCTTATGGTTACCCACTTAATATTGAGTAGGTCTCCCTCTTCCCAACTCTGTGACGTCAGAGGGGGTGGGTCATGCGCATACGTCACCAGGTGGCCCCGCCCTGCTATATAAATAAAGCGTCACAACAAACAGAGCTCAGTCGGCGGGAGCCCTCCCATGGTGGAGAAGCTGTTGCGTTTTTTTTTTTTTCCGGGTCCGTCGCTCAACATGATTGACGATGGATTAGAACGGGGGACACTTATTTTTATGTTTTATTTTTTTAATAAAGGACTTGTCCCTAATTGTCTCCTGTGTTTTTTTCTTTTTTTTTACACTTTTGGTGAAGTAGTAGGGGTACGATGTACCCCATACTAATTCACATGGGGGGGGTCGGGATCTGGGGACCCCCTTATTAAAGGGGGCTTCCAGATTCCGATAAGCCCTCCACCCGCAGACCCCCACAACCACAGCCCAGAGTTGTGGGAAGAGCCCCCCCCCTGCCCCAAAGCACCCATACTACCCATGTTGAGGGCATGTAGCCTAGTACGGTTCGGGGTGGGGGGGGGGGGGCGGGCGCTCGCCCGCCTCTCCTATCCTGGCCAGCCAGGTTGCATGCTCGGATAAGGGTCTGGTTTGGATCTTAGAGGGAACCTCACGTCAATGCACGGGGTTCCCCTTAAAATCCAAACCAGACCTGAAGGGCCTGGTATGGACTGGGGGGGGGGAGGCGGCATGCACATTTTTTCAGTGATATTTCTGTATATTGCCGTGAACCGGCAATGCATTACAGTCACAATAAATGACAATTTTTCCTTCACAAATGTCATTTTTCTCTGTCTATGTTCTAAACATCACAGAGATGCACCCTTTTACAGGCAGACTAAGGGGACCCCCCAGGCACAATATTTAAAGGAATATTTCATTTTATTGTTTCACTTTAAGAATTATTAAAATCACTGCTCCTGAAAAAACTATTGATTTAAAAACTTTTTTTTGCATTGATACATATTCCCTAGGGCATAAACTTTTTATGGCCATAACTTGCACATAAACCTTTAAAATGAGCACTTTTGATTTTTCACGTTCGAGTCCTATACACTTTAACGGTGTTTGAATTTTCGCACAAATATTTCGCCTGTTCGGATGTTCTGGTGCAAAACGAACCGGGGGGTGTTTGGCCCATCCCTAGCCCCCATCATTGGTGTCAGTGGGAGGAATAGTGTCCCATCATTGGTTTCAGTGGGAGGAATAGTGTCCCATCATTGGTGTCAGTGGGAGGAATAGTGTCCCATCATTGGTGTCAGTGGGAGGAATAGTGCTCCATCATTGGTATCAGTGGGAGGAATAGTGCCCCATCATTGGTGTCAGTGGGAGGAATAGTGTCCCATCATTGGTATCAGTGGGAAGAATAGTGTCCCATCATTGGTATCAGTGGGAAGAATAGTACCCCATCATTGGTATCAGTGGGAGGAATGGTGCCCCATCTTTGGTATCAGTGGGAGGAATAATACCCCATCATTGGTATCAGTGGGAAGAATAGTGTCCCATCATTGGTGTCAGTGGGAGGAATAGTGCCCCATCAATGGTGTCAGTGGGAGGAATAGTGTCCCATCATTGGTATCAGTGGGAAGAATAGTGTCCCATTATTGGTGTCAGTGGGAGGAATAGTGCCCCATCATTGGTATCAGTGGGAGGAATAGTACCCCATCATTGGTGTCAGTGGGAGGAATAGTGTCCCATCATTGGTATCAGTGGGAGGAATAGTGTCCCATCATTGGTGTCAGTGGGAGGAATAGTGTCCCAGCATTGGTATCAGTGGGAGGAATAAAGCTCTATAATTGGTGTTAGTGGAAGGAATAGTGCCCCATTGTTGGTGTCAGTGGCAGAAATAATGTCAGCAACCATGGGAATAATTCTCCAGCGGCCCCTGAACCACTGTTGAGTCACCGACAGTCCCATTCCCTTTAATGGGACAGCTGGTGATGGGGCAGTGACACAACAAGTTGAGGGACGTGGTGGCAGCAGGTGAGTGGATGCCCGTTAACAGGCACTGCCATGATGGATGTGAAATAACAAGTGCTCTTTATATGTAAGGATTATTCTTGCTAGTAGTTAGAATATTTAATATTTGCAAACAAAATGAAGGTTTCCAAACAGCGATATCAGAACCATCATACAGTTTGTAGTGTACATAGATTTGCAAAACAATGGGATAAAGGAATATTCCTGAACTTTGTTTTATCTCATGGTTACTGTGACATTGTGTGAATGCATCAATGCAGTGCATGTTATCTTGCAGAGCTTGGATTCATTGAATGAGTTTACCAAAAATGTAAATATTGCAGAATATACAGCCTCAGGCTACATAACTAAGAAAAATGATTTCATGCTGAATAAACTAAATTATTAATTTATCTTAAACAGAAAACTATCTTTAGATACATCTTTACTCCAAAAACATTTTACTAAACTAAATTTGATAAAAAATAAAAAAACTATTTACATTTAAAAAAAATCTGATTTAAATCAGAAAAATCAGATTTTTAAAAAAAAAAAATCATTGTTTTTTTTTATCCACCCTGCTAGACTTTAATGAGCAGGCTCAGTTCCACTGCATGGGAGAATTTTTAGAATTCCTGAAGATGGGCTTTAAAGTCAATGCAAACCAATTCAGTAACATAGAAATGAAAGGCAAAACATTTGTGTATAAATATATATATATTTAATATTTTTAACATTATAAATACCTATGTATAAATACAAGCACATGGTACAGCATCCACACACCAGAAATATGAAATATTAATATACTCTGTAACCACTTCAGCCCCGGAAAGTTTTACCCCCATTCCTGACCAGAGCACGTTTTGCGTTTCTGCACTGTGTCGCTTAAACTGACAATTGCGCGGTCGTGCGACGTTGCACCCAAACAAAATTTGCGTCCTTTTTTTCCCATAAATAGAGCTTTCTTTTGCTGGTATTTGACCACCTCTGCGTCATTTCTGATCACCGCTATAAACAAAAGATGAGCGTCAATTTCGCAAAAAAAAAATAATTTCTTACTTTTTGCTAAAATACAAATCCAAAAAAAAAATAAAATAAAAAAACATTTCATTGGTTTTGGCCGATTTATATTCTTCCTCATATTTTTGTTAAAAAAAAAATCGCAATCTGCGTTTATTGATTGGTTTGCGCAAAAGTGGCCGCGTTTACGGATGATGAGAATTCATTTCTGGGGTTTTTATTTATTTTTAATTTTTTACTAGTAATGGCGGCGATCTGTGATTTTTAGCGGTACTGCGATATTGGGGCGGACATATCTGACATTTTTTACACTTTTTTGGGACCAATGACATTTATTCAGCGATCAGAAATTTAAATGTCCACTGATTACTGTATAAACGTCATTGGCAGAGAAAGGGTTAACCTGCAGGGGGAGATCTAGGGGGTAACTGTGTTCCCTGGGCGTGTTCTAACTGTGGGGGGGCTGGGCTACCATGGGCATAGCAGATCTAACTGATCCTAGTGACAGGGATCAGTAGATCTCCTATGCCCCCGCTAAAAGAGTGGGGAACCTCCATGTTTACATCGGCGGTTCCCCAGTTCTTTGGCTGTGGCCGCTCATCGCGGCTCGCCGGCGGGGCTCATCGGCGGACATCGGGTCCTTCCGAGCCGCGGGCACACTCCTCAGGAGTACGGTGGGCGCACGCACGCGCCCCCTAGCGGCCACCCGCAGATCCCGTAATACACGGCAGGCGGTGCGGAACCGGTTAAAACCACTTGCCAACCCCGCCTAACTGTAAATATATGTCATGACTTTGACATTAAATAACGTTGTTATTGCAGCAGCTGGCTGCCATAACCTCAATATCATTTTTTAAGTCAGGCAGATGGTTTTCAGATAAAAGTGGTCCCAGAGGCGGAATCACTGAAAGATCACCTTTATAGGTGGCGGGAGAGGTGCCCCCTCCCTTTTGACGCTTCCTGGTCAATTCCAAGCTGACCGGAGTCTTCGGTAAGCTCGGAACCGATCTTATGAGGCAGATGGCTAGGCAGGAAGCCAAGTGAGGGCAAGATGGCCCCCACTCAGCTCTATACCCTTGGAGGACTAGAGCGACCTCCTACATCACTTCCGGTACTTTTTTTTCTTAAAGTCAAAATTACATTTTCTTTTTTTTTGCTTTTAAAGGTAAATGAGAGATCTGTTTTTTTTTTTTTTACACCAGATCTCTCAATAAAGAGGACCTGTCATGCTTATTTCTATTACAAGGGTTGTTAATTAAAGTGACAATGTAAAGAAAATAAATAGAAAGTAAAAAAAAAAAAAAAAAAAATGAATGTGCCCCATCCCTCTGAGCTTGTGCGCAGAAGCGGACGCGTTCAAACCACACGTGTGAGGTATCATCGTAATCGTTAGAGTGAGAGCAATAATTTTAGTGCACAATCACATCTGTAACTCTAAACAGATACCCCTTAAAAAATTTTTAAATGTGGCCTATAGAGATTTTTAAGTACCGTAGTTTTTCAATGTTCCATAAGCGTGTGCAATTTTAAAACATTACATGGTTCTTCCGGTTCCGGCGCTCCATGGCTTAGCTGCACGGCCGCTCGGCTCCCGCAGTAGGCCTCTAGATTCAGCCTAAAAAGCGCCCCACCCGCCCTGAACGGCACAAACTAGACCCGGAGGCATCCTTGAATATACAATGGGGCGGTACCTTGATAAAGGCATGCCCCGTTCGTTCCCGCAGGTACGTGGAACCACGGACACTGGACAGGCCGCACTGCCTGTCATGGTGGACACGCCAGGGGGAACTCTCGAAGCATCGGATCTCGCAATGACTGCAGATATGCACAACACGGAACTGATCGCCCAAGCTGTGGCAGCTCTTCTGGCTCCCACAATTGCATCCACAGTGGAAAGAGCGGTGCAGGCAGGAATGGCCCAGCTGCACAAGGACCTGAGGGAACAGGCAGCCAGGCTCACAGAGGCCGAGTAGAGAATTGCACACATGGAAGAGGAGTTGTACCACACACAAGATTCAGACAGGGCCCAGGACACCCAATTACGGCTGATAGTGGAGAAACTCAAGGACCTCGAGAACAGGCCCAGAAGGAGCAACTTGAGATTCATAGGGGTCCCGAGTCAATCCACCCTACAGCTCTCCCCCAATTCTGCGCAGTCAAGATCCCGGAAGCACTAGGCCTGAGAGGCCCTTTCCAAGTAGAACGGGCGTACAGACTGGGCCCCCCAGGGACAGACCGCACCACTCTGAGACCGACCATAGCCAAATACTTGAACTACACAGATAAGCATAACATTCTGCAGAAATTCAGACAAAAAAAGACCTTACTAATTGATGGAGCGAAGATCCTTATATTCATTGATTATTCAGCCAAGGTGGCAAAGAAAAGGAAATCCTTTCAACCCGTATGCTCTGAGCTATTTAAAAGAAACATAAAATTTACCTTGGCCTTCCCAACCACGCTACGCCTCAAAGCCCCGTCAGGCGAACAGATGTCTTTCAACGATCCCTCTGAAGCTGAATGCTTCCTGCGCTCACAAGGCACCCCTACATATGCATCCGTGGCGGCCAAAGATACCCACATCCAACGCCCCGTGGACCACAGGAGTCCCAGGAAAGACTCAGCCAAAAGGGTGAAAACAAATGGCCCACATCACAATGCCATGGAAATCTCCACCTGAAGCTACCGCATTCGATGACCTTCTCATCCACATCTTCCCTCGCTGAGGACGCATCAGATGAGTATAACACTTACTGTTTTCCAAGCCATACAGCACCCTGGCCACAACCCTCTCCCAGACACGGACTTCTCTTTTGCATATTCTCTGCTTTTTGTCCTCTTTTTCCTTTTGAATGGGAAGACCCTCTCCTTCGAAAGGAATACCAGTTGTCCTTCAGAGACAAACACCGCAATGGTCTTATCTCCTTACAACTTGGTCGACAGCCAGGTGGTAAAGATATTTTCATTTTAATTTATAGACAATTACTAGGTATGAGCTCTTTGCATGTACCCCCCCTTTTTTTTTGCGCCTTCTTCCACACGGACTGCCTCCCATGTATACAAATCGAATCAACTAGTCTCTTAGTCGTAAAATTAGGCTCATGGTGACTACGTCCTAAAACACTAATGGGGTTTAAATCACTACTCTACACTTTGTTGAGGCTGTACTTCAGGGAGCCGCATTACTTGCAGTACTACCATGTGGAAGAAAGTGAAGTGTTTACCAGGTTGGATATGTTTTGACTTTAAATCTGCACCTTTTATCCTTGTTATCACATTCTTTCCCCTGCTGTATACCCTCCCCGGTTACATCAACATCCCAGTTGGTACCCCCTATCCAGAACTTGTTATATGAGAACATCACACGAGGAGGCTCTCTTTCATATAAAGACCCAGACCACCTAACCCACTTAAAGCGTTTAAAATAAGCCTCACATTCCTTAGCTTTTCATGAGAATAATTTCATGGAATGTTAAGGGACTTAGATCCCCCAATGAAGATACTGCGGCACCTTCAACGGTTACGGGCAGACATAGCTCTACTTCAGGAGTCCCATCTACCATCTGTGGACTTTGGACGCATGAAAAAAATTGTGGGTAGGCACAGTTATAGGTTCAAGAGCTGTGGGAAGGAAAGCTGGAGTCCTAATCCTGATACACAAAAACTTTAAGGCCTCATACACACGGACGTTTTTTGACGCCAGCGTTTTCTGGCGTTTTTTGCAGCTCTCCATGTTAGTCAATGGCCCCATAAAAACGCCAACGTTTTTGAGCTGTAGATGGCGTCGGCGTTAGTGAGCTGAAACTAGAACCCATGGCCAGCGCGTTCTGAGGCTGTAACGTTTTGGCGTCTTTTGACGCCGTAAAACGCTCACTAACGCCATACCGGCGTTAACCGGCGTTTTTTGACACCAACGTTTTTAGGTTGAAAAATAGCAGTGGGGATTATTTTAAAAAAAAAACGCCTATTGACGCCGACGCTCACTAACGCTCACTAACGCCGATGCATAAAGCTGAAAAAAGCCGACCCCGACGGTTTGTTTATTTTTTAACCACGTCAGCCCCGGAAGGATTTCACACTTTAGGACCAGAGCACTTTTTGCGATTCGGCGCTGCGTCGTTTTAACTGACAATTGCGCGGTCGTGCGACGTTGTACCCAAACAAAATTTGCGTCCTTTTTTTCCCACAAATTGGTGGTATTTGATCGCCTCTGCGTCATTTCTGATCGCCGCTATAAACAAAAGAAGAGCGACAATTTTGCAAAAAAAACACAAATTTCTTAATTTTTGCTAAAATACAAATACAAAAAAAAAATACAAAAAAACATTTTTTTTCATCGGTTTTGGCCGATTTATATTCTTCCTCATATTTGTGATAAAAAAATCGCAAATGGCGTTTATTGATTGGTTTGCGCAAAAGTGGCCGCGTTTACGGATGATGAGAATTCATTTCTGGGGTTTTTATTTTTTTTTTATTTTTTACTAGTAATGGCGGCGATCTGCGATTTTTTGCGGTACTGCAATATTGGGGCGGACATGTCGGACCATTTTGACACTTTTTTGGGATCATTGGCATTTATACAGCGATCAGTGCTATAAAAATGCACTGATTACTGTGTAAATGCCATTGGCAGTGAAGGGGTTAACCTGCAGGGGGCGCTCTAAGGGTTAACTGTGTTCCCTGGGCGTGTTCTAACTGTGTGTGGGCTGCCCTAGCAGGGGAAGGGAAGTGATCACAGCTTCCATATAGAGGAAGGCTGTGATCACAGCCCTTCCCCCTCTCACAGAACGGAGGTCCGTGTTTACTTACATGGACCTCCGTTCTTTCAGTGCGAGGGAGCATCGCGGGTAGCCGGCGGCGATCGAGTCCGCCGCACCCGCTCCCTGGCCCCCCCGAACACAGTGAGCGCGCGGGCGCGCCTCCGGTGGCGCGCGCGCGCGCTCACAGTGCACGATCTCGCAGCCGCCGTGGTATGCGGTTGACGGTCGGCAAGTGGTTAAGAGACTCCCGTGTGTATGAGGCCTAAAGGTCAAATTGCTGCCATGGACACAGACACCCAAGACAGAATAGCCACGGTGCACATTAAATGGGGGAGTAGGGAACTAAATATTACAAATGTATACGTCACCCAACAACCCAGGGCCCACTTTCTACACAAAACTCTCTACTCACCTTTTGAAGCACCCCCTTACCCCTCATGTGGTAGGGGGAGACTTTAATTCCCTTATGAACACTCTGGAAGATAAATCTTACCCCTCCCCTCCCCCAGCTACCCTCAAACACACGCAAACAACGACCCCTCTGGCAGACACCATAGAGTCCCTACACTTAATTGACATATGGAGGTTACAGCACCCAATTGACCGAGAAGTTACATATTTCTCACCCCCACACAAAATATTATCCAGAATAGACTACCTATTCACCACAGAGTCATTACTAACTTCAATGGCAGACTCGGAAATACATGAAATGGCCATCTCCGACCATACGCCAATATCGTTGTCGCTGACTGATCATGCCACCACCCCTAACCCGAACCTATGGCGATTCCCGTCCCACCTGGCACACAACTCTGATTTTCAAAACTACATACCAACAGCATGGGAGGAATACTCTCTCACAAACCAAGAGCACCAGTCCCATCCAAATCATTTCTGGGAGGCAGGGAAAGCCTTCCTAAGAGGGAAGGTGATTTCATATGCAGCATACTACAAACGCCGATCCTTAGCCAAGTACCACCTAGCCAGCTCACAACTCAAAACAGCCCAATCCACCTTAGCATCAAATAACACCCAAGCTAATAGAGACAAATGGCAATCTGCCAAGCATGCTTTTGATCTCTGGGCAGACACGTTAGAGATATCCCGTAGAGCGCAAACAGATGCCATGTTTTATCAACATGGAAATAAATCTGGGAAATTACTAGCCAGGTTATGCAAAGGACCGTACACCCCGACTCACGGCCTTGAAGGATAAGTTGGGCCGAACACACTCCAACCCACAAGAAATAGCACGAACCATGCTTGAAATTTATACCTCCCTCTATTCCCTAGACAAGATAGACCCACTAAAAGCACACCAATGTCTTAGCCAACTGAGCTTCCCGAACATTACAGCAGTCCAACTGGAAAAATTGAATTCCCCAATCTCTCAAACAGAAATTCTCTCTGCAATACAGAACACATCCCCAAACATAGCACCCGGACCAGACGGCTTTACAGGCAAATTCTATAAGTTACTTAAGGATATCCTTAGCCCGACTCTGTTAAGAGTATATGATCACATCTGGTCAGGAGTAGAGTTGAGCAAACCCGAACTCTAAAGTTCGGGTCCGTACCGAACTTTGGGGTGTCCGGACGTTTGAAAAAAAGTTTGGGTTCGGGTTCTGGGTTCGGGTATTTGATCCCGCCTGTTGAATAGCTGCAGGGCAGCCAATCAACAAGTGTTTCTCTGGTTTGCCCTTAGAAGCCATCACAGCCATGCCTACTAATGGCATGGCTGTGATTGGCCAGTGCATCATGTGACCCAGCCTCTGTATGAGCTGAAGTCACAGTGCTGCATGTCACATGCTCTCAGGCTAGTTTAGGGAGAGGAACAGGAGAGTGACAGATTGTAGATCTAATAACATCTCATCCTGCATTACAGAACGATCTGATTGTGGACTAGGTGGAGTCTACAGCTTAGAGGGCAGATTATTGTTCTAAAATCATCGCCTACTCCTATAGGGAGAGGTTCCTGCTGTTGCTGTAAGGGACAGATTATTGTTCTAAAATCATTTTACTTCCTTTTTCCTGTGTCACTGTCTACATAACTGCTCCCACCTGTGTCACTGGCTGCAAACTGCCCCCACCTGTGTCACTGGCTACATAACTGCCCCCACCTGTGTCACTGGCTGCAAACTGCCCCCACCTGTGTCACTGGCTGCATAACTGCCCCCACCTGTGTTACTGGCTGCATAGCTGCCCCACCTGTGTTATTGGCTACATAACTGCCCCTACCTGTGTCACTGGCTGCATAACTGCCCCCACCTGTGTTATTGGCTGCAAACTGCCCCCACTTGGGTTATTGGCTGCATAACTGCCCCCACCTGTGTTATTGGCTGCATAACTGCCCCCACCTGTGTTATTGGCTGCAAACTGCCCCACCTGTGTTATTGGCTGCATAACTGCCCCCATCTGTGTTATTGGCTGCATAACTGCCCCCACCTGTGTTATTGGCTGCATAAGTGCCCCCATCTGTGTTATTGGCTGCATAAGTGACCCCTCCTGTGATACTGGCTGCAATTTACCCCCTCCTGTGATACTGGCTGCAATTTACCCCCTCCTGTATCCTGTGATGCTGAGCTGTATACTGTGTCCTGTGATGCTGAGCTGTATACTGTCCCCTGTGATGCTGAACTGTATACTGCGTCTTGTGATGCTGAGCTGTATACTGTGTCCTGTGATGCTGAACTGTATACTGTGTCTTGTGATGCTGAGCTGTATACTGTGTCCTGTGATGCTGAACTGTATACTGTGTCCTGTGATGCTGAGCTGTATACTGTGTCCTGTGATGCTGAACTGTATACTGTGCCCTGTGATGCTGAGCTGTATACTGTGTCCTGTGATGCCGGGGCTGTATACTGTGTCCGGGGCTCTATACTGTGTCCTGTGATGGTGAGCTGTATACTGTACTGGTCCGTACCAAACTTTGGGGTGTCCGGGACCCGGACCCGAAACCGAACTTTTCAAAAAAAGTCCGGGTTCGTGTCCGGGGTTCTGGTATTTTATTCCACGTGTTGAATAGCTGCCAAGGGCAGCCAATCAACAAGTGTTTCACTGGTTTGCCCTTACAAGCCATCACAGCCATGCCTACTAATGGCATGGCTGTGATTGGCCAGTGCATCATGTGACCCAGCCTCTATATGGGACTGGAGTCACCGTGCTGCATGTCATATGCTCTCAGGATAATTTAGGGAGAGGATGCTGCTGGCTCTGTTAGGGACAGATTGCAGAACATCTCATCCTGCATTACTGAGGACTGGTAGTGTCCTGTGTCATATCTCGGGGCCTGTGTCATATGTCGGGGCCGTAGTGTCCTGTGTCATATGTCGAGTCGTAGTG
>BLSH010031561.1:645062-655068 GCA_018402905.1 Glandirana rugosa | reverse complement strand
AGAATTCATCCTGCTGCTTTTGCCAGCAGTCACATCATCAATAAATACAAAAGAACCAGTTCCATTGGCAGCCACATGCCCATGCCATGACACTACCACCACCATGCTTCACTGATGAGGTGGTATGCTTTGGATCATGAGCAGTTCCTTTCCTTCTCCATGCTCTTCTCTTCCCATCACTCTGTTACAAGTTGATCTTGGTCTCATCTGTCCATAGGATGTTGTTCCAGAACTGTCAAGGCTTTTTAGATGCTGTTTGGCAAACTCTAATCTGGCCTTCCTGTTTTTGAGGCTCACCAATGGTTTACATCTTGTGGTGAACCCTCTGTATTTACTCTGGTGAAGTCTTCTCTTGATTGCTGACTTTGACACACATACACCTACCTCCTGGAAGTGTTCTTGATCTGGCCAACTGCTGTGAAGGGTGTTTTCTTCACCAAGGAAAGAATTCTTCGGTCATCCACCACAGTTGTTTTCCGTTGTCTTCCGGGTCTTTTGGTGTTGCTGAGCTCACCGGTGCGTTCTTTCTTTTTAAGGAAGTTCCAAACAGTTGATTTGGCCACACCTAATGTTTTTGCTATCTCTCTGATGGGTTTGTTTTGTTTTTTCAGCCTAATGATGGCTTGCTTCACTGATAGTGACAGCTCTTTGGATCTCATATTGAGAGTTGACAGCAACAGATTGCAAATGCAAATAGCACACTTGAAATGAACTCTGGACCGTTTATCTGCTCCTTGTAAATAGGATAATGAGGGAATAACACACACCTGGCCATGAAACAGCTGAGCAGCCAATTGTCCCATTACTTTTGGTCCCTTAAAAAGTGGGAGGCACATATACAAACTGTTGTAATTCCTACACCGTTCACCTGATTTGGATGTAAATACCCTCAAATTAAAGCTGAAAGTCTGCAGTTAAAGCACACCTTGTTTGTTTCATTTCAAATCCATTGTGGTGGTGCATAGAGCCAAAAAGATTAGAATTGTGTAGATATCCCAATATTTATGGACTTGACTGGATACGTTAAGGTCTTTGTGTTGTGTTAGCTAATGATGAGGAAATGCTGCTTGTTTGAAGATATATTGAACACACAACCCTAAAGAAAGTGACAAAACAACAAGAATATAGCAAATTAAATGTCACCCAGTTAGGATTTAGATACCCAGTAGGAAATGTAACTTAGAATTATTTTGCAGGTTGGGGGGGGGGGGGGGGGTACGGCATCTTATAAGTGGATCCTGTATTTTAGAGCAAGGTCCGCTTTAATAATATTTTTTTCACAAAATAAATTAAATTAGTGTCCAATTTGTCTCTCTTCCTTCAGTCAATCCATCCCCCACACAGTTAGAAATCACTCCCTAGGAGCACACTTAACCCTTTGATCGCCCCTGGTGTTAACCCCTTCCCTGCCAGTGTCATTTATACAGTGACAGTGCATTTGTTTTAGCACTGATCACTGTATTAGTGCCACTGGTCCCCAAAAAGTGTCACTTAGTGCCTGATTTGTTCGCCGCAATGTCACAGTCCCGCCAAAAATTGCTGATCACCGCCATTACTAGTAAAAAATAAATTAAATAAAAATGCAATAAATCTATCACATAATTTGTAGACGCTATAACTTTTGCAAACCAAACAATATACGCATATTGGGATTGTTTTTTTTGCCAAAAATATGTAGAAGAATACATATTGGCCTACATTTATGAAGAAATTAGATTTTTTTATTTTTTTTATTGGATATGTTTTTTATGTTTGTAAAAACTATAGTTTTTTTTCTTTCAAAATTGTCGCTCTTTTTTTGTTTATAGAGCAAAAAATAGAAACCGTAGATGTGATCAAATACCACCAAAAGAAAGCTCTATTTGTGGGAAAAAAAAAAAGGACATACATTTTATTTGGGTTCAGTGTCCCTCAACCGCACAATTGTTGGTTAATCAACGCAGTGCCGTAAAGCAAAAAATGGCCTGGCCATAAAGGAGGGGCGGGGGGGAGTAAATCTTCTCAAGGCCAAGTAGTTAAACTGCAAAGTCATGACATAAATCTCCAGTTAGACAGTCGGCAAGAAAAAATTGGAAAGGATCTATAACACACAAGGATATTGCAAAATAAATGTCACCCAGTTAGGATTTAGATACCCAATAGGAAATATTAAGTGTAGCCATTGCCCCCCTGGGGGTTGCTGGAAGTAGTGGTTCACCTGTCACTCTGCCCTCAATCACACTGTTTCCTTTCATCCGGAGTCGTGAAGAACAGGGCGGTACTTGTGTTTTACTTTTTTTGTATTGGAGGATTAAACTTATATAGGGATTGGAGTTTTATGGGATGCCCAGTGAATTGGATTCCAACATGAATCGGACCATCTATATACGCATCCTGTATATACATTCCTTCTCTTTCTCCAGCACACACTTGCTTCTAAGACTAGCTAGCACATAGTGAGGCCTGCTGTAGTTTTAGCACAGCCTCCGAACCGCCCATTATAGGCATTGACCGCTGGGCCCTAAAGTGTAGCCAAGTACATACGTGCTAGCTGGTCTTGATGGACTACTGCCCCCAGCCCATCTTCTTCCAAGTCTTGCTAGCCCTCCCAGCTGAAATGGGCCTCTCCACTGCCACGGTGACACCACAGTCCCAAATTGGCTCTTGTATCCTTCTCAAACTGTCTCTCACCTCAATCTACTCTGGCATGCCTCCTCCAGTTTCCCAGGGTGTGTGTCACCTGTCACCTGTAGTTCCTCACCTCACATTTTCTCCTTCTGCCTCTCCACCAGGATCTCTCTTCTCCTCCTGGATGCACCAGAGCCCTGGGCCAAGGTCATCCCCCAGACTAGGGGCTCCCTCAAGGCCCTGACAGCCTCCACACTATACCATCTCCAGCTCTTCCACCGGAACTCTCCTCCCTGACTGGGCTGACCCCAGGTATTTGGGGAAGCCTGCACCCTGCCAATCCAGAGTTGGGCATTGGTCAGGGTTTCTCAAGATACCTCATATAGCCTCACCTCCTCTTCCCCACCCCTTCTTCCAGAACCTTCTCAGAAGAAGGTAGGGGTAATCAATGGGTGTTACTCCCTTCAGTCACTCCCTAGCCACTCCCACACCCAGGATCAAAACAATCAGACCTGACTTTCAATCAGTCCCGAATAAATTTACCTTACCTATACAAAAATCACCTAGCACCTACCTATGGTAGAGGGCGCTACATAAGTATGACCATATGAAAATGTATATAATAAGTGTGAGGGTGCAAGTCAGTGTGTTTGACTGCATATCTCCTAAACATTCCAGGAAAGCGTATTCAGTAAGACAAATGGATGAGCAAATGGCAAGTATCAGAAACCTATAACAAATGACCCAGCCGTCCCTAAATTATTTAAAAGAATTTTTTTTATGAGGTTAATTCCGGTTGCTATAGGTTATTGCGCTCTTCACACCCCTTCTGCCCTTTCCTGCTTACAGAATAAGCCTGCTGGACTCCAATATGGCTGAGAAACCCGACTTTTCACAAGTGATTGTAGAACTGCATCAATCTCAATTTCTCTCTGGTTCTGCATGTCAAGAAATATTTTGATGTATTGTGACAACGCTGACAATAAAACATAAGGAACGTCGGATGCAGTTAGTTGTACATGTTAGGTGGGTGGTTAATGTCAAGTTTTATATTCGTTCCTCTTCCTCATAGTGTCTTTTTGAGTTAGCATAATTGTTGCCTTTGGTTTTTCTACCTTTTTTTCCCTTACATAATCTTTCCATTGTTATTAAACAGAAAATTGGAGTATTTGCTTCTCTTTTATTTTCTTCAGCATGTTGAAAGGGGAATGTTGGGACGGAAATACGCTGACTTATTTTTAAATGCGGGCTCCAGGGCTTCCCTTGTGTGAGATTATCAATCTTTCTGGTGGGCTTCTGGTTGGGTGGGGGGTCTGCTGTGCCATCTGAAAGCTAGACGTGAAAAATCATGTGATCTATTGGAGAATCAGATTCACTGGTATAGCAAATAGTTGCTTCCCCTTGATCCCCGGATCAACAAAAACCAGCTTGACTCATTGGAGAGATATAGAACAGGTGACAGTACCACCGCATCTAGCTGGCAGACTGTTAACACCCACAGTAGGATGCCAGACATATCTACTACTTTATATATCTAAACTGTCAAGGATCTCATGCAGCAGGTGCTCATTCTTAAATGCATGTGCAGGATCGTGAGCACAGAAGGGGGTGGTGCCCCCGCATGACATAGCCCCATCCCTTGACTATATAAGAAATGTCAAAACGCAGAGCGGGCAAACGGGGGAAGGCGGGTCTGGCGAGTGTCGTGAATGACAATGGATTTACATCGAGGGACACTTTTTTTTATAAGAACTAAGTCAAAAACTGTTTCTTGTGGTTATTGCTTTTGGACACTTTTTTGGTGAATGTGCAGGGGCACCATGTACCCAATACCCATTCACATGGGGGGAGGGCAGTATCTGGAGGTCTCCTTGTTAAAGGGGGCTTCCAGATTCTGATAAGTCTCCTGCCCGCAGACCCCGACAACCACAGTCCAGGGTTGATGGGAAGAGGCCCTTGTCCCAATCACCAAGAGGCCCCAAAGCACCCATGCTCCCATGTTGAAGGTATGTGGCCTGGTATGGTTCAGGGGTGGAGGTGCTGGCTCGTCCCCTCCCCTTTCCCGACCTGCCGGGCTGCATGCTCCAATAAGGTATGGATATTGGGGGGGACCGTACTCTGTTTTTTTCTTTTTTTTTTTACCAGCACTATTTTTTTATTCAGCTGTCAGCAGGGAAGCCCATTGACAGCTGATGACTCATCGGTTGTTAAGGACAATGCAAGGCTTTGCCCAATCAGGGTGCAGAATGCACTGTGCAGCACTCAGTGCATTTCAGGGTGTTTGTCTGGGCGAACACCCTGTAAAGTTGGGTGTTGGGTGAATGGTCGAACAGGCAAATGTTTGGCTCAAACTTATGCTCATGCCGATCCATCCCTACTTGGAAGCTGAGTATGGTTCCTTCAACCGACAGCAATTCCCCTCCAGGAGCAATCTCTGTATGCCCTCTTGGCCTTGTACACTATCTGCCATTTGATCACTCCATTCAAAAATGTCATCATTCGCAGCCCAGTTTGCACAAGACAATGTTGGCATGCATGTGTAGCACCCTCTAGGTTGCTAGATGGATGTACATTGGTTTTGGCAGGGTAGGTAAATTTAGGCAGGCCTGGCAGACAATATTGGCATGCAAACTACCGTATATCAACAGAGGCACATGCAAGACATTTAACAGAAACATACCTAAACCCATGGCTCCACTCCAAAATTGCTCCTTTCAAGCCACACTGACAAACCAAGTGCTGGCTACCACAGCTCTTTCCCTCTCTCAGTCAAAAGTAAATATACGTGGCTGTCAGGAGAATGTAACACTCCCATTTCATGGCAGCTTCTGGTCTCATTCTTGTTTCCCCATGGACATAGCATAAGGGGTTGCAGGGGTCACAATCCCAACCCCGTCCCAAGCTCCTCCCTTTAATTTTATTATATCCTTCACAAAGTCCAGCTCCGATCTGCCCTAGGGCCCCACAGCAACACTCCAGTACTGGGCTTCCACTTTGCCTTCCACAGCCCACAAACCTCCGTTGGCTGGGGAGATGCTGTGAGCCCTTTCCTGAATGGAGGGGAGCACGGGTGAGAACAGTCCAGGATGGAGAAGTGTCTGTGCTGTGTGCTGGCAACATGGAATGGTAATAAAGCTCAGCGAGTTAAGAGGAGGAGAGTGCCGCCCTCTAGCCACGATTGGACTGATGTCACTAGTGAGGTAAGACACTGCTCAGTGTCTCCTAGTCACCCACTGGGATTCTCTGTACCCCCCACCCGAGGATTTCCACTTACCCCACTTCCCTGACAACTGGGAGAAAGACATACCTCCGGGAGGTGACTTTCCCCTGTTAGGAAAAGACTGTGCTCAGGGTTAATGGCATTTGATTGTGGTTTCCTCTATTCACTGGATGAGCAGCTCTATTTAAACTTCCTGCTTCCTGTAGCAAGTGCTGTCCGTTCTACAGCGTTCCAGTGTGTTCCCGTGACCTGTTTGCTAAAGACTTCCTGTATCTGTGACCCGGCTTGCCCGACCTTGATTGAACTCTGCCTGTACCGACCCTCTGCCTGTTTACCACCACGCTTCTGCCTGACCCCCTTGTACCGCATCAGCCAGCCTGTTAACAACCCTGCCTGCACCTGACGACCCGTTTGCCTGCTCCCTAGCACTGCATCAGCCAGCCTGTTAACGACCTGGCCTGCACCTGACGACCCGTTTGCCTGCTCCCTTGTACCGCACCAGCCAGCCTGTTGCCAACCCGGCCTGCATCATCACTCTTCTGTCTGCACGAGCTCCTGGAGGATCCTCACAACACCACCGGCATCCGCACCAGCCCTCGTGCCCCCCTGTGCTCCGGAATTTCCTGTCTGCTCTACCAGGGGTTCCCGAACCAGGGTCGTAAGAGAGGTTGCTCTCTGCACAATCAGACTCCATCACCAGGTATGTGACATCCCCCAACATCTGCCAACACTGACAGAGAAACCTTTAGAAATTGCTAAAACAAATCCCTTAACACCTCCTGAGAGGCCCCTGAGGTAGGGTTGCCACCTCATCCCTTTTAGCCGAAAACATATGAATCACATAGGTTCTGAGGCTAGTTGAATGCAGATAAGTCACCAAGTGAGTTTAATTACCACCTTAATCAGCCACAGAGCTTGGGTAATTTATATGTGTCCATGTTTAAAGGGATGAGGTGGCAACCCTGGCCTGAGGGGCTGCAGGTTCCAGATTTTGTGTCACCCCCCCCCCCCCCAAAGCCCCCTGACCACCCCCTCCACCCTGGATGCTATGCTGCTGAGCTCCTTTCCCATTATAGCACTCTATACTGTCCCTCCTCTGCAGGGCTGAAATCACATTCCTTTAACACACAACCAGTCAGCCACGATCTGCACTACAACTACACTGCCTTTCCGAGCAAATAATTTTACAGGTCAGAATGGCAACATAAAAGCCAGATACACCCTGTCAAGGCTGAAAGACTGTGTGTAAAGGAATGGGATTTCAGCCCTGTGTAGTATGGGGGGAAGGATCTGTATACAGTGCTGGGATGGGAAAGCAGCTTTGCCAAGTGACCTGCCAGGGGTCTCTGTCCTCTGATTCTCCAGCGGTGATCCCTGTCCTCTGATTCTCCAGTGGTGATCCCTCTCCTCTGATTCTCCAGCGGTGATCCCTGTCCTCTGATTCTCCAGCGGTGATCCCTGTCCTCTGATTCTCCAGCGGTGATCCCTGTCCTCTGATTCTCCAGAGGTGATCCCTGTCCTCTGATTCTCCAGCGGTGATCCATGTCCTCTGATTCTCCAGTGGTGATCACTGTCCTCTGATTCTCCAGTGGTGATCTCTGTCCTCTGATCCTCCAGCGGTGATCAATGTTCTCTGATTCTCCAGCGGTGATCACTGTCCTCTGATCCTCCAGCGGTGATCTCTGTCCTCTGATTCTACAGTGGTGATCTCTGTCCTCTGATTCTCCAGTGGTGATCTCTGTCCTCTGATTCTCCAATGGTGATCACTGTCCTCTGATTCTCCCGTGGTGATCCCTGTCCTCTGATTCTCCAGTGGTGATCACTGTCCTCTGATTCTCCAGCGGTGATCCCTGTCCTCTGATTCTCCAGCAGTGATCCATGTCCTCTGATTATCCAGCAGTGATCTCTGTCCTCTGATTCTCCAGCGGTGATCCCTGTCCTCTGATTCTCCAGTGGTGATCTCTGTCCTCTGATTCTCCAGTGGTGATCACTGTCCTCTGATTCTCCAGTGGTGATCACTGTCCTCTGATTATCCAGCGGTGATCCCTGTCCTCTGATTCTCCAGTGGTGATCTCTGTCCTCTGATTCTCCAGTGGTGATCACTGTCCTCTGATTCTCCAGCGGTGATCCCTGTTCTCTGATTCTCCAGCGGTGATCACTGTCCTCTGATTATCCAGCAGTGATCTCTGTCCTCTGATTCTCCAGTGGTGATCTCTGTCCTCTGATTCTCCAGTGGTGATCACTGTCCTCTGATTCTCCAGCGGTGATCACTGTCCTCTGATTCTCCAGCGGTGATCACTGTCCTCTGATTCTCCAGCGGTGATCTCTGTCCTCTGATTCTCCAGTGGTGATCACTGTCCTCTGATTCTCCAGCGGTGATCTCTGTCCTCTGATTCCCCAGTGGTGATCACTGTCCTCTGATTCTCCAGCGGTGATCCCTGCCCTCTGATTCTCCAGCGGTGGTCGTTGTCCTCTGATGTAAGGAGGAACTCTGGGAACTCAAAACTCTTAAGCCACTTTGAGTATCTTGGCATGCGGTGGGTGTATCTGCACGCACAGTGGAAGTGGTGGGTGGTAGTGGGGTGGGGTGGGTCAACTTTTGCATCGGGGCCTACAAACTTCAAGCTACGCCTCTGAGTATCTTGGTTTGTCTGTCCACCTGCAGGGTGATTGATGTAGACACAGCCTCTGATGGAGTCCAAACCTGTTTTAAGCCTAGGTCAGCCCCAGGGATAGTGTTTTGGTTAGGTCAGGGTCAAAAGCCAAGGTCAGGGCCAAAGTTCAGGTCAGTACATTTTGGACAGAATTTTTTTTTTAAATTAGTATCATTGTCAGCATGTTTTAGGTAGGATAAAAAAAAAAAGCAAAATGCTCACTATTGTTTCTGGAGTGTACTGCAGGTACAAACAACAAATAGCACTCACATATGTGTTATCGCTGTGATCCTCAGGGGCAGGAGTATTTATTTTGAGTTGTTCTTTGGTGGTAGGTTATTGTTAGGGTTATGCTTTAAGTTAGAATTATACTGACATATATTTTGAGTTGCATGGACAGTTTCTGGAAAGGAATGTAGGAAGTTTCCTCCCATTGTTATCTGAGCTGTGGGAACATTTTTTGTTTGCACAATATTTTTCTATTTCTATGGTTTTCTTTCCTACATTTGTTTTTCCTGTTTCCCTTATGTAAAGTCCTATGGTTAATTGTCTCTTGTTGACTATTGCATACCTCCCAACTTTCTGAGATGGGAGTGAGGGACACTTAGCAAAACTATGCAGGCATAGGGCACGCCCCCTGCCACGCCCCCTTAACCACTTCAATACCGGGCACTTAGAACACTGCCCGCCCAGACCAATTTTCAGCTTTCAGTGCTCTTGCAATTTGAATGAGAATTTTGCGGTCGTGCGACGTTGCACCCAAACAAGGTTTTTATCATTTTGTTCCTACAAATAGAGCTTTCTTTTGGTGGTATTTGGTCACCCCTGCAATTTTTATTTTTTGCGCTATAAATAAAAAAAAAACGAAAATTTTGAAAAAAAAAATATTTTTTTTTTTCTGTCACAAAACTTTGTATAAAGTACATTTTCTCCTTCACTGACGGGCACTGATGTGGCTACACTGATGGGCACTGATGATGCTAGGCTGACAGGCACTGAGGAGGCAGTACTGATTGGCACTGATGAGGTGGCACTGATGATGGGGCACATATGCAGCGCTGATGGGATGCACTGATAAGCAACACTGATGGGCACTGATACGTGACACTGATATGCGGCACTGATGGACACTCATAGGCGGCACTGATAGGTGGCACGGGGCACTGATGGGCACTGATAGGTGGCACTGCTGGGCACTGATAAGTGGCACTTTTAGGTGGCACAGGTGGGCATTGATAGGTGGCACAGGTGGTCACTGATAGGTGGCACTGGTGCATATAGCACTGTTAGGGATGGCACTGGCAGGCATCATATATGGGCACTGTGCCATCCCTACAGTGCACTGTATTGCCCTTACCTGGTGGTCTAGTGGGGGCTCCCTGGTGGTCCTGGGCGGCCTTCATGTTCCCTCCCTGGTGGTCCTGGGCAGCCTCCTTGCGGTGCCCGGGGGGGGGGGGCTCCCTGGTGGTCCTGGTCTGCTCCCCACGGGGCACGGTGGATAGTCACGGCGGATACTCACAGGTAG
>BLSH010031561.1:607823-629471 GCA_018402905.1 Glandirana rugosa | reverse complement strand
GAGCATCTCCAAGCCTCACCAGCGCCCCCGCACCTCTGGCCACATACAGTACTGCATACACCAGCACCCCGCACCTCTGGCCACATACAGTACTGCATACACCAGCGCCCCCGCACCTCTGGCCACATACAGTACTGCATACACCAGCACCCCTGCACCTCTGGCCACATACAGTACTGCACAGACAAGCCGTGACTGTGGAACGAATTATCTGAGTTTCCATTGTTTCCTATGGGGAAACTTGCTTTGATATATGGGTGCTTTGGATTACAAGCATTCTCCTGGAACGGATTATTGCTCGTAATCCAAGGTTCCAATGTATTTTTAATTGTGTAGCCCTGATGAAGGGGAATGGTTGCCCCCCTGAAATGTGTTCTTTTTTGTTTTTTTTAATGGTGGATTCATCAACTTACGTTGTTGGCTTCTTGGTAAAATTAAAGACCACATCTTCTAAAAGCACCCAGACCTGATTCTCATCAATGTAATGAAGATGCAATATTATTTTACTGCAAATCACTAAAAGATCACATCCCATGTATCTGCAACACACAAATGAGATCAGAAAAAGATTCATACAAATCGGATGAGCGGGAACTACAGAAAAATTATTTTCTGAGAAAGTTTAATAAAAAAGGCAGCGGTATAAAATGATAGAACACAGGATAAAAGTATTATTATTTTTTTAAATGTCAGCTTGGTTTGTGGCATAGTATGTTTTTATTTTCTGTGACCTAATATGTGCAGTGTTATCTAATTAATTAAAATAAATAAATAAATAAAATTCACTTTTTTTTTACTTTATGCCCTAACATTAATTATATTTTCATTAAAAAAAGTGTTATGATTAATTTAAAGGATTCCCCAAGTTGATTTTGAGATTAACATCTGCTAGACGAGCCTGAGCAGACTGAGCTCTGGAACTGAACATTATACAACAGCTGGTGAGTGTTTAAAAATACTTATTTATGCTTATAGAGATTAGCAAAAAGGATCAAAGAATAGAACAATTTTTTTTTTTGCAACACTGTAACCAAAGATGTTTATTATTATTATTTTTTTTTTTGCAACACTGTAACCAAAGGTGTTTATTATTATTTTCTTTTTTATTTTGTTATAATTTTTGGTTGAGTTAACCAATGTTATCCAGTTTATATATATTTTTTTCCTGATGTATTACTGCATTTACAACAATAACAGAACGGCTTTAGTGCAGTTATACTTCTGTAATGATAAAGAGAGCTGCACTGACATGATGGTCATCATCAAGGACTCCCCATCATCAGGAGAAGATCTGAGAAAAGAGGGGGACTCTGCAGGTAAGTAAAAAATAAAAATAAAAAATAAAAAAAATATATATATAGAGTGGGAGAGGACTATAAGGATGGGAGGATCCTATAGGGATGGGAGGGGCCTATAGGGATGGGAGGGACCTATAGGGATGTGAGGGGCCTATATGGATGGGAGGGGCCTATAGGGATGGGCCTACACGGATGGGAGGGTCCTATAGGGATGTGAGGGGCCTATAGGGATGGGAGGGACCTATAGGGATGTGAGGGGACTATATGGATGGGAGGGGCCCACACGGATGGGAGGGGCCTATAGGGATGTGAGGGGCCTATAGGGATGAGCGGGACCTATAGGGATGTGAGGGGCCTATAAGGATGGGGCGGACCTATAGGGATGGGAGGGGCCTATATGGATGGGAGGGGCCTATAGGGATGTGAGGGGCCTATAGGGATGGGGCGGACCTATAGGGATGGGAGGGGCCTATAGGGATGGGAGGGACCTATAGGGATGGGAAAGGGGGTGTAGAGGGAACACTGGAGGGCAGGGGCTGAATGTAGAATTTAGTTAAAAAAATGTATAGATGTATATAGATAAATCTATAGTCAGGCAAAGAGGTTAATGGGGAAAAAAAGAAAAACAAAACAAAAACAACAAAAAAAAAAAAAACAACAAAAAAACAAAAAAAAACCCAACAAAAAATAAAAAAAAAGGGGCAGACTCGATGGACCGCTCAGTCTTTTTCATATCTATGCAATATAAAAAGGAAACAGAAATGTAATATAAAATTACTTAAATTTATAAACGTGGTTTTTATTTTTGGGTTTATGTGTTTTCTATTTATTTTAATTTTTATTTTGTTATTTTAATGTTTTACTTTTTTTTTTTATAAAGTTTTTTTTTTTTTTAATCTGTAATATGAATTTATTTTTTTTTTTTTTCTATGGCTTTCTATTCTCTGAGTATTTTTTTCCTCTATAAAAACAGCATGGAGGAAGCCATGGCTGTCACTCTAGGCTGCTCCCCTGATATGGACTCACATGCTCTTAGGGCAGGGGTAGGCAACCTGCGGCCCTCCAGCTGTTGTGGAACTACATTTCCCATGAGGCATTGCAAGGCTGATGGGTACAATTACTCCCAGGGGCATGATGGGACTTGTAGTTCTGCAACAGCTGGAGGGCCGCAGGTTGCCTACCCCTGTAGGGCTTCATTTCCATTTCATGGGGGGGGGGGGGCAAGTGCTAGCTTATAGGACAGGGATATGCAATTAGCGGGCCTCCAGCTGTTGAAGGACTACAAGTCCCATGAGGCATAGCAAGACTCCAAAAGACAGCCACAAGCATGACATCCCAGAGGCAGAGGCATGATGGGACTTGTAGTTTTGCAACAGCTGGAGGGACAAAGGTTGGCTACCCCTGTCTTAGGGCTTCATTTCCATTTCATGGGGGGGCAAGTGCTAGCTTATAGGACAGGGATATGAAATTAGCGGACCTCCAGCTGTTGTAGAACTACAAGTCCCATGAGGCACAGCAAGACTCCACAAGACAGCCACAAGCATGACATCACAGAGGCAGAGGCATGATGGGACTTGTAGTTTTGCAACAGCTGGGAGGTCCGCTAATTGCCTATCCCTGTATATAGGAGATAGCTGGGAAAAGAAGATATTCACAGGAAGTAACTAACACACTGCATTTCTTGCGGGATAAACCGGTATTTTCTGTAGTTGCTGATAATGTTCTTAGCTCTAAAAAATGAATGCAGCCACCACATCTAAGGACTGTAAACTGTAAACTTTTACATTTTTGCTCGTGGGTGTGTTACCCTTTGAAAATCTCTGTAAATTCAATATATCTTTAAGACCAGGCCTTTTTCTGACATCTGTTGATTACAAGTAAAAATTCGTATTTTTTTTTGCTGGAAAATTTCTTAGAACCCCCCAAACATTATACTTTTTTTTTTTTAGCAGAGACCCTAGAGAATAAAATTGCAGTCACTGCAATATTTTATGTCATGCGGTATTTGTACAGCGGTCTTTCAAACACAATTTTTTTTTTAAAAAAAATGCACTTTAATGAATTAAAAAAAAAAAAAAAACAGTAAAGTTAGCCCAATTTTTTGTACAATGTGAAAGATGATGTTACGCCGAGTAAATTGATACCCAACATGTCACGCTTTAAAATTGCGCCCCCCTCGTGGAATGGCAACAAACTACGGTGCTTAATAATCTCCATGGTCGATGCTTTAAACATTTTTACAGGTTAGCAGTTTAGAGTTACAGAGAAGGTCCTGTGCTAGAATTATTGTGCTCGCTCTGACGATCGCGGCGATACCTCACATGTGTGGTTTGAACACCGTTTTCATATGCGGGCGCGACTTAAATATGCATTCGCTTCTGGGCGCGCTCTCGTAGGGATGGGGCGTTTAAATTTTTTTCTTATTTATTTTACTTTTTATTTTTTATTTTTACGCTGTCACTTTTTTTATTACTTTTATGCCCTCGTTATTGAGAGATTGGGGGCCCAAAAGACCCCAGATCTCTAAAAGCAAAAAAAAAAAAGTGTAATTTTGCCTTTAAGAGGAAAAAAAAATTCCTTTAGCAAAAAAAAAAAAAAATAATAATAATTTTGCCTTTAAGAGGAAAAAAAAATTCCTTTAGCAAAAATAAATAAATAATAATAATTTTTCCTTGAAAAAATCCTTTAAGCCCGAGAGGCAGAAGTGATGCCAGACGTCACTCTGGACCTCCAAGGGCATAGAGTTGAATGGGGTCTATCTTTCCCTCACTCAGCTTTATGCCTAGACATCGGCCGCACTACATTGGTTACCGATGGCTCTGGTAAGCTCGGGAACCACCGGATAGCGGCTGGATGGGGGGGGGGGGGTGGCACCTCTCCCGCAGCCTATAAAAGTGATGCCAAGGCGAATCTGTCACTGGGACCACTTTGTTATGAAAGCCGGCCGTCTACTCTAAATAAAGATGCCGGGGTTGTGGTAGCCAACTGCTGCCATAACCCCGGTATTTAACGTCAAAGTAATTACCTATATTTACAGTTAAGCAGTCGGCAAATGGTTAATATAAAATCCGTAAAATTGTAACTGTGGTTTTTAATTTTGGGAAGATGGTGTCCTTTGAAAATATGTATTAATATATATATTTTTTTCATTTATTATTTTTTTTATATTCATTTTACTTTTTTTTTAATAGAATTTTTTTTTAACCACTTCCCGTACATATAGACGGTGGCAGGTTGGCAGCCCTGCGTGAATCGCCGTATTTAAATGGCGATTTGTGCAGCCGCACTCTTGTGCCCGTCGCATGCTGTGTGAGTGTGGCCACGGGTCGGGCACATTTAATGTCCACCGGCGACCCACGATCGCCTAAGGCTCCATGCACACTGTATCTCAAAAACAACCTTTTTTGGTCGTTTTGGCGTATTTTTTTAACAGCCCAAAAACTACCTTTATTTTATCCTATGTTTCCATGCACACATGGTCGTTTATTATCTTTTATCAGCAGTGGCGTTTTTGGGCTGTTATCTGAACGCCCTGAATTGGCGTTCAAAAGTCGTTCTCCTGACCACAAAAAACGCCAGACGCCGCTAAACGCTGCTTACAAAACACTGCAAATAGAACGTTTTGTGAGCAGCGTCTCCTGCCCGACGCTGAAAGAGCCCTATAGCGTCCAGTGTGCATGGAGCCTAATACAGAGGCAGAACGGGGAACCGCCAATGTAAACACGGCATTTCCCCCGTTCTGTCAGGGGACATGGCAGTGATCGGGATCAGTTAGATCTCTTATGCCCTTGCCAGCCCAGTGCCCACACAGTTAGAACATGCCTAGGGAACACACTTGACCCCGTGAACAGTTTAACCCCTTCCCTGCCAGTGACATTTATACAGTAATCAGTGGCTATTTTTAGCTCTGATTGCTGTATAAATGTCATTGGTCCCAAAAAAGTGTAAAACATGGTCCGACATGTCCGCCACAATGTCGCAGTCCTGATAAAAATCACAGATCGCCGCCATTATTAGTAAAAAAAAAAAAAAGAATAATAATTAAAATGCCATAAATCTATCCGCTATTTTGTAGACGTTATAACTTTTGTGCAAACCAATCAATATACGCTTATTGCGATTTTATTTAACAAAAATATTTAAAAGAATATATATATGTCTGATATGTCCGTCGCAATATTGCAGTCCCGCTAAAAATCGCAGATCGCCGCCATTACTAGTAAAAAAAATAAATAAATAACCGCCATAAATAAATTCTCATCGCTTGTAGATGCTATAACTTTTGCGCAAACCAATCAATATTGCTTATTGCTATTTTATTTAACAAGAATATATATATATGTCTGATATGTCCGCCACAATATTGCAGTCCCGCTAAAAATCGCAGTTTGTACACGCTGTAACTTTTATGCAAAAAAATTGATATACACTTATTGCGATTTTGTTTATATATCGGCCTAAACTGATGAATAAATTTGTTTTTTTATATATTTTTTTTTTATATATGTATTATAACAAAAATATGAAAAAAAAAGTTGTTTTTTTTTCAAAATTGACGCTCATTTTTTGTTTATAGCGCAAAAAAAAAAAAAATCAGCAGCGGTGGTCAAATGCCACCAAAAGAAAGCTCTATTTGTAGGGGGGAAAAAAAGGACAGTTGGGAACAACGTCGCGCGACCGCGCAATTGTCAGTTAAAACGACGCAGTGCCGTATCGCATAAAGTGCTCTGGTCAGGAAGGGGGGTAAATCCTTCCGGGGCTGATGTGATTAATTTAATATGATTTAAGAAATAAAAAAAATTAAAAAAAGACTTCTCCCTGAATATTTTTAGGTATTTTTATGGGTTACATGGGTAGACTGATATCGTGTTTCATTGTATAATAAATTCAGGCCCAGTCAAGCGCACTTTTCTTAAGTGTTTAACTAATATTGCATGCGAGAGATCTTCACCATTCCAGCTGTCAGGCGGTTTCCGTTGTCGCACGGAAAGCTGCAGCTGTCACTCCTATTATTCATACATTAGGGCTGTCCATTGGCTGGGCGCTGAATTCACAGCTCGCTGACCTTGCGCTATAAATATATATTTCATATTTGTTATGCCGCCTTGTATCACATTCCTGTGAGCAAGACTCAGCTGCATTTCTCATTCTTCCGAGGGCTATTAACGGTAAAACGGGAGACCGCTCCTAAATGCAATTCCAGCTGAAAATAATAAACACGTACATAAATAAATAAAACGAACACAAGGTCTCTTGACTGCATTACCACCAGGAAATCCATCGGTGAAGTCAAGCCAATTTGTCCACATTCTGTAGAATGTATATCGAAAAAATCCTAAGTTGATCAAGCGTTCTTCAAGTGCCACCGTTGCTATTTTTTTTTTCATGTTGTTGTTCGTTAAATATGTTGTTGTTATGTAAAAAAAAAAATGATATATAATTCTACAGGTTTTGGAAGAGTTATTATCCAGCAGATTTGTCCCAATTTATAAGGAGGCCAGAGAACTCGTGGTCATTGCTGCTTCTAGAGGACCTGAGGTGTCCCCCAATAACAGCACGACCTTCTCCTGCAATTCCCCAAATTGGAAGACCACTATGTTAGATAGTCTGATAGAGGAGGCCTAAGGTTCAATGGGCAGTGCGAACAATAAGTGGGATAGGGGGCATCCCTGTCGGGTACCGAACGTGGCCGAAATCCACCCTGCCTCTCAAATGGTCACCAATGGGTGGCTGTATTACACTTTGACCCATGATGTAATGCAGTGGGTTTTTTTTGGGGAGGGGGAGCAGCAAACAACCCCCCCATTGGTCGGTGGCATCAGCACCCCCCCCCGCCACACACTTACTGCAGCAGGCCCTGGCGGGCAGGTTGTGGGCTTGGACAGGCAGAGGCAGGCTCTGGTGGGTTGTGGGCTCCGGTGGCAGTGGTGGGCTTCAGTGGGTTGTGGGCTTTGCTGGCAGAGATGGGCTTTGGTAGGTTGTAGGCTACGGCGGCAGATGTCACATTCCTGTGAGCAAGCTAGATTTCTCATTCTTCCGAGGGCTATTAACAGTAAAACGGGAGACGGCTCCTAAATGCAATGCCAGCTGAAAATAATAAACACGTACATAAATAAAACGAACACAAGGTCAGTTGACTGTATTACCACCAGGAAATCCATCCGTAAAGTCAAATCAATTTGTCCACATTTTGAATATCGAAAAATTCCTAAATTCATCAAGCGTTCTAGTTTTCTTAAAGTGCCACCGTTGCTATTTTTTTTTTATGTTGTTGATTGATAAATATGTTGTTATTATGTAAAAAAAAAAAAAAAAAAATCTATATAATTCTACAGGTTTTGGAAGAGTTATTATCCAGCAGATTTGTCCCAATTTATAAGGAGGCCAGAGAACTCGTGGGCATTGCTGCTTCTAGAGGACCTGAGGTGTCCCCCAGTAACAGCACGACCTTCTCCTGCAATTCCCCACATTGGAAGACCACTAGGTGAGATAGTCTAAAAGAGGAGGCCAAAGGTTCAATGGGCAGTGCGAACAATAAGTGGGATAGGGGGCATCCCTGTTGGGTACCCCTGCCCAGGGGAAACGTGGCTGAAATCCACCCTGCCTCTCAAATGGTCACCAATGGGTGGCTGTATTACACTTTGACCCATGATGTAATGCAGTGGGTTTTTTTTGGGGAGGGGGTGCGGCAAACAACCCCCCCATTGGTCGGTGGCATCAGAACCCCCCCACCAGACACTTACTGCAGCAGGCGCTGGCGGGCAGGTTGTGGGCTTGGGCAGGCAATGGCGGGCTCTGGTGGGTTTTGGGCTCCGGTGGCAGTGGTGGGCTTCGGTGGGTTGTAGGCTTCGGTGGCAGAGATCGGCTTCGGTGGGTTGTGGGCTTCGGTGGCAGAGATGGGCTTCGGTGGGTTGTGGGCTCCGGTGGCAGTGGTGGGCTTCAGTGGGTTGTGGGCTTTAGTGTCAGAGATGGGCTTCGGTGGGTTGTAGGCTCCGGCGGCAGGACTCATTCTTGCGAGGGCTATTAACGGTAAAACGGGAGACCGCTCCTAAATGCAATTCCAGCTGAAAATAATAAACACGTACATAAATAAATAAAACGAACACAAGGTCTCTTGACTGCATTACCACCAGGAAATCCAACGGTGAAGTCAAGCCAATTTGTCCACATTTTGTAGAATGTATATCGCAAAAAATCCTAAGTTGATCAAGCGTTCTTCAAGTGCCACCGTTGCTATTTTTTTTTTTCATGTTGTTGTTCGTTAAATATGTTGTTGTTATGTAAAAAAAAAAATGATATATAATTCTACAGGTTTTGGAAGAGTTATTATCCAGCAGATTTATCCCAATTTATAAGGAGGCCAGAGAACTCGTGGGCATTGCTGCTTCTAGAGGACCTGAGGTGTCCCCCAGTAACAGCACGACCTTCTCCTGCAATTCCCCACATTGGAAGACCACTATGTGAGATAGTCTAACAGAGGAGGCCTAAGGTTCAATGGGCAGTGCGAACAATAAGTGGGATAGGGGGCATCCCTGTTGGGTACCCTTGCCCAGGGGAAACGTGGCTGAAATCCACCCTGCCTCTCAAATGGTCACCAATGGGTGGCTGTATTACACTTTGACCCATGATGTAATGCAGTGTTTTTTTTTTGGGGAGGGGGAGCGGCAAACAACCCCCCCATTGGTCGGTGGCATCAGAACCCCCCCACCACACACTTACTGCAGCAGGCGCTGGCGGGCAGGTTGTGAGCTTGGGCAGGCAACGGCGGGCTCTGGTGGGTTGTGGGCTCCGGTGGCAGTGGTGGGCTTTGGTGGGTTGTAGGCTTCGGTGGCAGAGATGGGCTTTGGTGGGTTGTAGGCTTCGGTGGCAGAGATCGGCTTCGGTGGGTTGTGGGCTTCGGTGGCAGAGATGGGCTTCGGTGGGTTGTGGGCTCCGGTGGCAGTGGTGGGCTTCAGTGGGTTGTGGGCTTTAGTGTCAGAGATGGGCTTCGGTGGGTTGTAAGCTCCGGCGGCAGGACTCATTCTTGCGAGGGCTATTAACGGTCAAACGGGAGACCGCTCCTAAATGCAATTCCAGCTGAAAATAATAAACACGTACATAAATAAATAAAACGAACACAAGGTCTCTTGACTGCATTACCACCAGGAAATCCATCGGTGAAGTCAAGTCAATTTGTCCACATTCTGTAGAATGTATATCGAAAAAATCCTACGTTGATCAAGTTTTCTTCAAGTGCCATCGTTGCTATATTTTATTTTTCATGTTGTTGTTCGTTAAATATGTTGTTGTTATGTAAAAAAAAAATGATATATAATTCTACAGGTTTTGGAAGAGTTATTATCCAGCAGATTTGTCCCAATTTATAAGGAGGCCAGAGAACTCAGAGTCAATTTGTCCACATTTTGTATATCGAAAAATTCCTAAATTCATCAAGCTTTCTAGTTTTCTTAAAGTGCCACCGTTGCTATTTTCTTTTTTTATGTTGTTGATCGATAAATATGTTGTTATTATGTAAAAAAAACATCTACAGGTTTTGGAAGAGTTATTATCCAGCAGATTTGCCGCAATTTATAAGGAGGCCAGAGAACTCGTGGGCATTGCTGCTTCTAGAGGACCTGAGGTGTCCCCCAGTAACAGCACGACCTTCTCCTGCAATTCCCCACATTGGAAGACCACTATGTGAGATAGTCTAACAGAGGAGGCCTAAGGTTCAATGGGCAGTGCGAACAATAAGTGGGATAGGGGGCATCCCTGTTGGGTACCCTTGCCCAGGGGAAACGTGGCTGAAATCCACCCTGCCTCTCAAATGCTCACCAATGGGTGGCTGTATTACACTTTGACCCATGATGTAATGCAGTGGTGGCCAGTGTTTTTTTTTTTTGGGGGGGAGGGGAAGCGGCAAACAACCCCCCCCCCCGTTGGTCGTGGCATCAGCACCACCCCCCACCACGCAACTACCGCAGCAGGCCCCGACGGGCAGGTTGCGGTCTTGGGCAGGCAGCGGCAGGCTCCAGTGGGTTGTGGGCTCCGGTGACAGCGGCGGGCTTCGGCGGGTTGTGGGCTCTGGTGACAGCGGCAGGCTCCAGTGGGTTGTGGTCTCCGGTGACAGCGGCAGGCTCCAGTGGGTTGTGGGCTCTGGTGACAGCGGCGGGCTTCGGCGGGTTGTGGGTACCGGTGACAGTGGCAGGCTCCAGTGGGTTGTGGGCTCCGGTGACAGCGGCGAGCTTCGGCGGGTTGTAGGCTCCAGCAGTAGATGGCTTCTATGGATGGCGGACGACTCCTCCCTTCTTCTCCTAGGCATCCAATAGGATCTCCTGTCCTTTCAGCCAATCGGGTGACGGGTATCAGACCCGCTTCCAGATTGGCCAGGAGGAGGTCATTCGCTGTTGCAACACACCTGGGTGGGCTCCGGACGCAATGCTCTGCGTCCCGAGACCACCCTATTTTGAAGCCTATTAGAGACTCTGGCTCTAATCAGTGCTTCAAAAAACAACCCCCCCCCCCCCATCCCTGCCATAGGAATTCATGCGCCCGGTGTCCTGAAAGGGACTGAGGGCATGGATAGGGGGGCGGTGCCCATGCACCCACAATGGATGGGCCGTCCCTAATGTAATAACAGGGCCAAAGCCAAATCTAGCAAGGACAGCCCTAAGAAAATGCCATTCCACGCTGTCAAAGGCCTTGGCCACATCTAAGGACAATAAGACCCTACTGACCCCGTTATCCGCCTGAGCCTGAATGTGGAGAAACATTCTCCTCAAGTTTACATTCGTGGACTTCTGAGGCATGAATAAGGATTGATACACATGGCTTTGTTGTGATGTAGAGGCAGTACCTTGGCCAAGAATTTAATGTCTCTTTGAAGTAGAGAAATCGGCCTATGCAGTCCTGGGTCAGATGGGTCCATACCCAGTTTGAGCAAGAGAATGATGCTAGCTTTAGTCATAAAGTATGGTAAAGTGCCAGTTTTGTTAATGTATCTCTATGTATGGAGTAGCCACCTTAGCCCAATATAATTGGTATTAATTAGTTACTAAACTCAGCCTCCATCAAAACACTCCAAAATTGTTTTAATTAATTTTGTTGTCTGGTAATTTTTTGTTAATTATGAATTATAAATCAATTATGAATTGATTTACTCCATGGAAGATCAAGAGGCAGGTTTCTTTTTTTTTTTTTTCGTAATTAAAGATCTGTAATGGACAGCTTCTTACAATTTTCTATGGAGGATATTATTCTTCTGTTCTTATACTTTCGACAGGAAGTGAGAGAAAATCTCCCTAAGAAGGACATAGAAAGAATTAAAATCATATCAGATTTCCAGACATTTTTTAGTCTACTTAAAACCTTGTTTATATTTGTAAGGAACCTGTCGGGAAAGAACCTGTGTCAAAAGATGGATCTGTGCGCTATGCGCGCGCCCGCACGCTATGTGCCCGCCCGCGCCGGAAACGGTGCCGAACGGTTCTATTTGAACTGGCAGCGCCCAGCAGCCAGTGCTGTCCGTTCTACAGAGTTCCTGTGACCCCCCAGCGTTTATTCCAGAGAGACTTCCTGTACCTGTGATCCCGGCTACCCATTTGGACTTTGTTGTTACCTGCCTGCCCTGACCTCTGCTTGTTTACGACCCCTCTTCTGCCTGATCCCTTGTACTTCATCTGCCTGCATGTTGCCGACCCTGCCTGTACCCGACTATCCGCCAGCCTGAACCACTTGTACCGCACTGCCAGCTTGTTACCGACCCGGCCTGTACCACCCCTCTTCTGCCTGCACAAGCTCCTGTGGACCTGCATCTACCATCTGTGACCAAGTCCAGCCCTCGTGCCCCCCTGTGCCCCTGAACTCCCTGTCTCCACTATCAGGGGTTCGCGAACCAGGGCCGTAAGAGAGGTTGCCCCCGCATAAGTCAGACTCAACCACCAGGTACGTGACAATATTACTAACTGTGTCCCCACCTCCTGCTCCTTCTGACCCTCCTCATACAGACAGGAAATAGGCAGATTTTTTATCACTTCCTGTTATGACACTCATGTTGGGAGGTTTTTATAATTTCCTGAGCTGTGGGGCACCCTACAAATGCCAGGAAGTTGGGAATATTTTATCACTTCCTGATTCGTTGGACACTCAACAGTTGCCAGGAAATTCTGAGACTTTCCATCACTTCCTGTTCTGTCAGACGCCCATTAAATAAACAGGAAGTGGGGAGATTTCCATCACTTTCTATTTTTGCCCTAGACCCATCCAATATAAAGGAAGCTGAGGGATTTTCATAATTTCTTGTTTTGTTGGACACTCATCAAATGCCAGGAATTGGAGAGATTTTTCATTACTCCCTTCTATGTGTAATGCCTTTAAAAAAGAATGGAAGTTGGGAATTTTTTTATCACTTTCTGATTTATCGGATACCCAATTAAAGCCAGGAAACACTGAGACTTTCCATCACTTCCTGTTCTGTCAGACGCCCATTAAATAGACAGGAAGTGGGGAGATTTCCATCACTTTCTATTTTGCCCTTTAAATATAAAAGAAACTGAGGAGTTTTCATAATTTCCTGTTTTGTTGGACACTCGTCAAATGCAGGGAATTGGGGAGATATTCCATCACTTCCTTTTATGTGTTACACCCTTCAAATAGAATGGAAGTGGGGAGATTTTCTTCACTTGCTGCTTGTTGAACACCCAACAAATGCCAGGAAACACTGAGACTTTTCATCACTTCCTGTTCTGTTCAGGCACATATCAATCAGACGGGATGTGAGTGAGGAGATTTTCTATCACTTTCTTTTCTGTCTTAGGCCCATTAGATAGAAAAGGAGATTGGGAGATTTTCATTAATTCCTGTTCTGTTGGAAACCAATCAAATACCATAAAATGGGAAAATGATGTCAACAATTCCTTTTAAGTCTTACATCCTTCAGACAGGGAATGGGAAGATTTCCTATAACTCATACATATTTTGTTTGATGTTCCTCATATAAACACATCTGACATTGATTAGGAAATGTTCCCACTTCCTGTTCTGTCTGGCACCCATTAATACATTTCCCAAATGGTGACAGGGACAGCATAAAATTTGATGGAAGCTCAAATCGAATCCCAGAAATAGGGGAGATTTCCCATCACTACCTTGTATTTGTTACTCCTTTCAAATAGAATGGAAGTTGGGAGATTTTCATCACATCCCAATGTGTTGGACTCTCAGCAAATGCCAGGAAACACTGAGACTTTTCACCACTTCCTGTTCTGTCACCTATCAAACAGATAGGAGGTGAGGAGATTTTCTATCATTTTATTTTCTCTCTTACGTCCATTAGATGGAAAGGAGGTTGGGGAGATTTTCAATATTTCCTGTTCTGCCAGAAAATAGGAAGATTTTGTCAACAATTCCTTTTATCTCTTGGGAAGATGGGAAGATTTCCTATAACTTATATTTTGTTTCATATCCCTCAAATAAACATAAAGTGGGGAGATTTTTCCTCACCTTCTCTTCCCTCTGACACCCGTAATGTAGGTTGTGTAGTGGGAAAAATTCTCATCACTTCTTTTCTGTCTGACATCCATTAAGAAATGTTCCCACTTCCTGTTCTGCCTGACACCCATTATTAAATTTCACAAATTGAGACATGGATAGCAATAAAAATTGAGAGAGGTTCAAATCAAACGCCAGAAATTAGGGAGATTTTCCATCGCTTCTTTTATTTTGTTACACCTTTTAACCACTTCAGCCCCGGAAGGATTTCCCACTTTAGGACCAGAGCACTTTTTGCGATTCGGCACTGCGTTGCTTTAATTGACAATTGCGCGGCCGTGCGGCGTTGTACCCAAACTAAATGTGTGTCCTTTTTTTCCCACAAATAGAGCTTTCGTTTGGTGGGTTTTTTTCCCCTCATTTCTGATCGCCACTATAAACAAAAGAAGAGCGATAATTAAAAAAAACAAAACAATATTTTTTACTTTTTGCTATAATACAAATAAAAAAAAAATATATAAGAAAAACAAATTTATTCATCAGTATTGGCTGATTTATATTCTTCCTCATAATTGTGGTAAAAAAAATTGCGATCGACATTTATTGATTGGTTTGCGCAAAAGTTGCCACATTTACGAACCATGAGAATACATTTCTGACCTTTTTACTATTTTTTTTTTTACTAGTAATGGCGCCGATCTGTGATTTTTATCAGGACTGCGATATTGAAGCAGACAGATCGGACATTTTTGACACTTTTTTTGGGACCAATGACATTTATACAGCGATCAGAAATGTAAATATCCACTGATTACTGTATAAATGTCATTGGCAGGGAAGGGGTTAACCTACAGGGGGCAGTGAAGGGGTTAACTGTGTTCCCTAGGCGTGTTCTAACTGTGAGGGGGCTGAGCTGCCAGGGGCATAAGAGATCTCACTGATGCCAGTGATAAGGATCAGTAGATCTCTTACATGCCGCCTGACAGAGCGGGGAACCGCCGTGTTTACACCGGTGGTTCCCCGTTTTTCTTCTCTGCCAGGTCATCACGGGTAGCCAGCGGACATTGAGTCCACCTGACCCACGGCCACACTGCTGCAGAGTGCGGCAGGCATGAGAGCGTGCCGCCAGTGGCGCGCTCCCGCCCGCTAGCCACACACGAGGGAGCCATTGTTTATACACGCCGATTCATGGGACAGAGCCACTCTGCAGCGGTAGATGTATGTGACGCGGTCGGGAACCGGTTAATTGGAATGGAAGTTGGGCGATTTTCATCCAATCCCGATGTGTTGGACTCTTAGCAAATGCCAGGAAACACTGAGACTTTTCATCACTTCCTGTTCTGTCAGATGCCCATCAAATAAACAGGAAGTGGGGAGATTTTCCTTCACTTAAATTTTTGCCCTAGATCCTGAGGGATTTTCAACATATCCCTATTTTGTTGGCCTCCCATCAATTGCAAGCAATTGTAGAGATTTTCCATCATTCATTTTATGTCTTACACCCTTCAAATAGAAAGGGATTTGGGAGATTTTCATCACTTCCTGATTTGTTGGACGCCCAACAAATGCCAGAAAACACAGACTTTTCATCACTTCCTGTTCTGTCAGATGCCCCATCAAATTAACAGGAAGTGGGGAGATTTTCCATTACTTTCTTTTTTGCTTTAGACCCATCAAATATAAAGGAAGCTGAGGGAGTTTCATCATTTCCCTTTTTTGTTGGACTACCATCAAAAGTTGGGAGATTTTCTTTCACTTCCTTTTATATCTTACACCCTTCAAATTGAATGGAAGTTGGGATATTTTTAATCACTTCCTGATTTGTTTGACACTCAACAGATGCCAGGAAACACTGAGACTTTTTCCCACCTGTTCTGTTAGACACCTAGCAAATAAACAAGAAGTGGGGAGATTGTCCATCACTTAGATATTTGCCCCAGTCCCATCAAATATAAAGGAAGCTGAGGGATTTTCATAATTTCCTGTTCTGGACACCCATTGAATGCCAGAAAATTGGGAGATTTTGTCAACAATTCTTTTTATCTCTTACACCTTTCAGACAGGAAATGGGAAGATTCTGTTTGATATCCCTCAAATAAACATAAAGTGGGGAGATTTTTCTGTAGGTAGTGTAGTGGGAAAAATTCTCATCACTTCTTTTCTGTCTTACATCAGTTAGCAAATGTTCCCACTTCTTGTTCTTTCTTACATCAGTTAGCAAATGTTCCCACTTCCTGTTCTGCCTCACATCATTTAGGATATTTTGTCACTTCCTGTTCTGTCTGAAATCAATTAGGACATGTTAGCACTTCCTGTTCTGTCTAAGATCAATTAGGAAATGTTCCCACTTCCTGTTCTGTCTCACATCAGTTAGGAAATGTTACCACTTCCTGTTCTGTCTAACATCAGTTAGGACATTTTCCCACTTCCTGTTCTATCTGACATCAGTTAGGAAATGTTACCACTTCCTGTTCTGCCTGACATCAATTAGGAAATTTTACCACTTCCTGTTCTGTCTGACATCAGTTAGGACATTTTACCACTTCCTGTTCTGTCTAACTTCGATTAGGAAATTTTACCACTTCCTGTTCTGTCTAACATTGATTAGGAAATTTTACCATTTCCTGTTTTGTCTAACATCGGTTAGGAAATGTTACCACTTCCTGTTCTGTCTGACATCGATTAGGACATTTTACCACTTCCTGTTCTGTCTAACATTGATTAGGAAATGTTAACATTTCCTGTTTTGTCTAACATCGGTTCGGAAATTTTACCACTTCCTGTTCTGTCTGACATCGATTAGGACATTTTACCACTTCCTGTTCTGTCTCACATCAGTTAGGAAATTTTACCACTTCCTGTTCTGTCTGACATCAAATAGGAAATGTTACCACTTCCTGTTCTGTCTGACATCAATTAGGAAATGTTGCCACTTCCTGTTCTGTCTAACATTGATTAGGAAATGTTACCACTTCCTGTTCTGTCTAACATTGATTAGGAAATGTTACCACTTCCTGTTCTGTCTAACATTGATTAGGAAATGTTTCCACTTCCTGTTCTGTCTGATATCCATTAATACATTTTTTAAATGGTGACAGGGGGAAATAAAAAATTAATAGAAGTTCAAATCAAATTCCAGAAATTGGGGAGATTTTCCATCACTTCCTTTTCTTTATTACACCTTTCAAATAGAATTGAAGTTGGTAGCTTTTCACCACTTCCTGTTTTGTTGAACACCCAGCAGATGCCAGGATTTCCTTTTATGTCTTACACCCCTCTGTCTGCCATCCATTAGAACATTTTTCTACTTCCTGTTCTGTCTGACATAAGTTAGGAAATTTTACCACTTCCTGTTCTGTCTGACATCAGTTAGGAAATTTTACCACTTCCTGTTCTGTCTGACATCAGTTAGGAAATTTTACCACTTGCTGTTCTGTCTGACATCAGTTAGGAAATTTTACCACTTCCTGTTCTGTCTGACATCAGTTAGGAAATTTTACCACTTCCTGTTCTGTCTGACATCAGTTAGGAAATTTTACCACTTCCTGTTCTGTCTAACTTCGATTAGGAAATTTTACCACTTCCTGTTCTGTCTAACATTGATTAGGAAATTTTACCATTTCCTGTTTTGTCTAACATCGGTTAGGAAATGTTACCACTTCCTGTTCTGTCTGACATCGATTAGGACATTTTACCACTTCCTGTTCTGTCTAACATTGATTAGGAAATGTTAACATTTCCTGTTTTGTCTAACATCGGTTCGGAAATTTTACCACTTCCTGTTCTGTCTGACATCGATTAGGACATTTTACCACTTCCTGTTCTGTCTCACATCAGTTAGGAAATTTTACCACTTCCTGTTCTGTCTGACATCAAATAGGAAATGTTACCACTTCCTGTTCTGTCTGACATCAATTAGGAAATGTTGCCACTTCCTGTTCTGTCTAACATTGATTAGGAAATGTTACCACTTCCTGTTCTGTCTAACATTGATTAGGAAATGTTTCCACTTCCTGTTCTGTCTGATATCCATTAATACATTTTTTAAATGGTGACAGGGGGAAATAAAAAATTAATAGAAGTTCAAATCAAATTCCAGAAATTGGGGAGATTTTCCATCACTTCCTTTTCTTTATTACACCTTTCAAATAGAATTGAAGTTGGTAGCTTTTCACCACTTCCTGTTTTGTTGAACACCCAACAGATACCAGGATTTCCTTTTATGTCTTACACCCCTCTGTCTGCCATCCATTAGAACATTTTTCTACTTCCTGTTCTGTCTGACATAAGTTAGGAAATTTTACCACTTCCTGTTCTGTCTGACATCAGTTAGGAAATTTTACCACTTCCTGTTCTGTCTGACATCAGTTAGGAAATTTTACCACTTGCTGTTCTGTCTGACATCAGTTAGGAAATTTTACCACTTCCTGTTCTGTCTGACATCAGTTAGGAAATTTTACCACTTCCTGTTCTGGCTGACATCAGTTAGGAAATTTTACCACTTCCTGTTCTGTCTGACATCAGTTAGGAAATTTTACCACTTCCTGTTCTGTCTGACATCAGTTAGGAAATTTTACCACTTCCTGTTCTGTCTGACATCAGTTAGGAAATTTTACCACTTCCTATTCTGTCTGGCATCCATTAGAACATTTTTCTACTTCCTGTTCTCTCTGACATCCAGTAGGAAATTTCCCAAATGGTGACGGGGACAGCAATAAAAATTGAGGTTCGAACTTCTAAAAAAACTACTATAGAAGCTAAATAAGGGGAACAGAATCCTTGCAGATATTCCCGCATGAACTGATGTCTTCCATCGGCTCGCTCACCTCTATTGGATAGATTGTTCCTTTGCTTGGAGGGAGATTTTCTACTTAGATGCGATACCTGAAGTCTCTGCCGTTTAGGGAAAATGTTGCCATTAAAACGATCCCGACATCTTGCATTTTAATCTCACGTTGCACATTGAAAATACAATTAGCTTTTGTGGGAGTTTTGTTGGGAATCTGAAGTGCCAGACAAATATTCAAGCCTGGGGGCTAACGAGCCAATAAAAGGCTTTTAATTTTTATTATCAAAATAAAACGGCTTGCCTTATAGCAGAGCTTACATAATAGCCCGCAATGCTTCAGCTTTATCCAGATTCAATTAAACATCAGTCTCCCTACGTATGTATTTATACAAGGAGTTATTGAGCATAGAAAACACTAATGGACATTGCTTTAGAAGCAAATCAAAGAATTGTGTGTTCTGTCTCAGGCTGGAGGACAGTTATTGTCTAAATGTAGAGCCGAGGTCGCGTTATTAGCATAGAAAAGTCATTTTGGAGCTTCTTTGCTTATCAGTGACTCATGTTTGGCCCACCATTGAGTTTCAAGGACAAAGTATATTAACATCGACCCACAATTGTAGGTGCAATGGCTTCATTGTCCTGTAACTTCCATCAAAGCAACAACCAGTGGCGGCCCGTCCATTAGGGGTGCACAGGCATTGCCCCCCCCATCCATGCGTCCGGCCCCCTAATCTACTGCAGAGCGCCGAACGCATGGATCCCAATGGGGGGGGGGTGTTTTTTTTGAAGCACGTGATTAGAGCCAGAGACTCTAATAGGCTTCAAAAAAGGGTGGGCTCAGGGTGCAGAGCACTGCGCTCCGAGCCCAGCCAGTTGTGTGACAATAGCGAATGAATACACTGATCCTCCTCCCAGCCAACCAGGAAGCGGGTCTGATATCCATCACCCGATTGGCTGAAAGGACAGGCGAACCTATTGGATGTCTAGAAAGAGGAGGGAGGAGACACACGGCTGAAGCCACCATGATCCAAAGAAGGAGGAAGGGTGAAAGGCGCCGAATGTCGCTTGTAGGACCCACTATCTAGATGGGGTAAGTGTGGGGCTTTGATGTCCAACCATCCCCCGGGGGGGTAGCCGCCAGCTGACCAACCGGGGGGGTGGTTGTTTGCCGCCCCCCAAAAAAACCCACCAGCCGCCACTGACAACAACCATATTATTGCTTTGAAAGAAGTTAAAGGACAATAAAGTCATTGCACCCATCAATGTGGGTTGATGTTGATTGTCATATGATCACAGTACTTTGTTTAGAAACAAAGAAATAGTGGTATCATTAGGCTTGAGATTGGTGTTAAAGTGGAGGTAAGCTCCACTTTTCTGGTACAATATTTTTAATGAGGCAATTTACAGACAGTTACAGAAGCTCCAGATGCTGAAAAAGCGTTTGACAAGGTGGACTGAGAATACCTGATGCTCACCTTGTTAGCATTGGGTTTGGGTCCCAGAATGGTCAAGAGAATAGCGGCTCTCTACAATTCTCCAACCACACAACTTCGCATTAATGGCACTCTTAGCGAACCTTTCACACTATTTAATGGAACACGGCAGGGCTGTCCCCTTTCCCCCATTTTGTTTGCCCTTTCCCTAGGACTATTTTTAGCCACGATCCGTCAGGACCCCAACATACATGGAATCACAGTGGGTACGAGCACAAGTACGCAGCTTACGCAGACGACATACTATTTTTTGTTCAACAACCCACTGTCACTCTCCCTAATCTTACGCGAGCCTTTACGACCTTTGGTAATCTGTCAAATTTTAAAATAAACATGACCAAGTCAGAAATCCTAAACATTTCGGTTCCCCCTGGGATAGCGGCGGGCTTGAAGTCCGCTTTTCTCTTTAAATGGCAACACCGGACTATAAAATATTTGGGCATCTTTCTGACTCCTAGCCTGGAACACTTATTCCGAGAAAATTATTTACCCTTATTAAATTCGATACGTAGGGATCTACACAGATGGTCCCCGCTGGCCCACTCCTGGTTGGGGCGTATTAATGTTGTGAAAATGAACGTGCTGCCCAGACTCCTCTTCATGTTTCAAATGATCCCATACAAAATCCCTCTGGGGTTTTTCACAGCGTTGAGATCCCTAGTCCACAGATATGTTTGGCATGGTAAAAAAAGCGACATCCAAGCTCTTTACTGTCTAGGTCAAAAGCAGAGGGTGGACTGGCATTTCCGGACTTTAAGAATTATTTCCTGGAATGTGTCCTAAACAGATTAACGGACTGGAAACACCACACACAAACAAAACTATGGGTGCAAATGGAGCGGGACTTGAGTGGTGCTGACCTCTTCCCCCTTATATGGATTCCTAAGAAGCATCGTGAGCTATTTCGCACCACCTCGCCACTCACAAGATCCACATTTGATATATGGGACTCTCTCTGCAAAAGACGTAATTGGAAATACAACTCCCCTTTAATGCAACTAAACGGACATCTTTACTTCCCCGGCTGGTAAACTTGACCCGCATTTCTGCTCATGGCTACCACGTGGCCCATCTTATCCCATCCAAGTCATCTCTGCAAAAGGCATCCTCCCGATCACCTCTCTAATAAAGTCAATCAAGGTGACCAACATGGACCGTTGGAAATATCATCAATAGAGTTGAGCGAACACCTGGAAGTTCGGGTTCTGCTGGTCCGTCCGAACTTCGGGACAAAGTCCGGGTCCGGGTCCGGACGGAACCCGAACGATCGCACGCCAGGTACAACCAGTGGAACTAACTGAAATAATCTCTCCACTAGCCCTCCTACGGAAAACGTCTCTACTGAACCTACCCTATTCTACCCGGTGCACCATCGGTACTCGTCTTTACGCCCAGTTCAAATGGTCGGCCCCTTCATTTCTACAGGCAAATCAACGTAATTTCCCCTCAACATAAAGGTTAATGCAGAAAACGTCTCTCTCAGGGTATATAGTTTACACCTAGAACACTCACCGCTCCACCACGCTTTATCGAGTGCTACGAAGAATCCTTAGGTATATTCCCCCTTCTCCAGTCGTGGTGAGTTCAGGGCGAGGTAAAC
>BLSH010031561.1:567686-577976 GCA_018402905.1 Glandirana rugosa | reverse complement strand
TATATATATATATATTTATATATTTAAGTATATACACACATGTGTGTTTGATGCAAAAGGTTGCGCACACCTATAGTCCTAGTTGCGTTCCTGTGTTGTCGCACCTTTCACATTGTCTTTCAATGAAGACTACAAGTGGCCGTTTCAACACACATTAAACAAGCATGGTCCACAATTGTCACCATCGGGAGACGCACCTGAAAATTGCCATGCCATTTCACTAGAGTGCATGTAGACAAAGAGCCCGCAGGAGATCAGCAGCACTGAGATACAACAAAGCAGAAAAATAGCAAAAACGAATAAAAAAAAAAAAAAAGATACATGGCGCCTTAGAAAACAGTATTTAAGTTTAATACATCTTTAGGATAACATTAATATAACAATAAAACAATTCAAAAATGTCTTTATATTTCCTTTTGTAAGGAAAAGTCTTCCAAAGAGCAAAATCCTGGAAAATCAGGGAATGGGAAGACCGGAGAAAGCAAAAACAGATCTTTTTATTCATAGGTATTATTTTCATTTCAGTAAACAGAGTTAATAAGAACCGACTGTGCAAAAAACTAGATTATTTCTTTCATACATTAAAATGTTAGTCTTATTTCCTTCAGGTGGAATGCGGAGCGCTTGTTCTTCAGAGATAATTTGCATTATTTCACTTGTTTTTTGGGTTTTTATTTTCTTTTTTTTTCCACAGAACCTGTGCTCAAAATTTTCTTCGGGGCTTCTGAGCGGCTAATGCACTTAATAAATCTATTGTTCTTGTTGTTCACAGGACACTCATGTGTTTGTAAATTATAATACAGAAAATGCTGTTTAGCAGAAAAAGGGAGCATTTTTGCCAAATTCTATCTCGGGGCAATTAAACTTTTTCTTAAAGCTTCCTCCTGGGAAGTAATATGCATGCGTAATTGGATGAACGTTCAGCTCTACTTCAAACCTTCTTCATGAAATTGTTGATAATGCTGTTTGTAGGTTCGATAGTTTGGTACTTTCTCTTATTTTTTGCGCAGTCCCATGGTAGAACGCATAATGTGATCTTGTATGAGGTGGAGGGGAGGGGGAGGTAATATACAGGTAGACTTTGCTCTCGTTTTAACTATTTCTATATTATGTTTGTTCCCTAGTGTAGCTTCTCACAAGCTGGAGGAGACTTTACAAATCCAAACATAGCTTTCACAAATCATAGTGTCACCAGCTGCCCAAGGGTGTTCGGTAGTCCTCTGCCACTGACTCCCTACTTGGTCAAAGACTTTCCATATGTGGCCGAGACAGGCTTCTACTTGGTATTCAATTCCAACATGCCAACACAAGTTTGGAGGTTTGTTTGTTACCAGTAGACCTTCAAAGTTCTAGCAAGATGATAGTACTGGTTATTTGGCTTGGTTCTAGTCCCTGGTTGGCCTTGGTTACCTCTCAACGTGCAACCCAGTTCCAGAAAAGACCTCTCATTTAGTATTAGTTGAAGCAAGGAAGGGTCAGTGCTACTGTCATGTTTTCATTGCCATCTGCATGGGGCATTCTTCTCTTTGAGCACCAATGTAAGGAACATTATTCCCACTGACCACCAATGTAAGCAGCATTCTCCCCACGGACCACCAAGGTAAGGAGCATTCTCCCCAATTACCGTCAATGTAAGGAGAGTTCTCCCCACTGACTGTCAGTGTAAGGCGCATTCTTCCCATTGACCACCAATGTAAGGAGCATTCTCCCCACTGACTGACATGGTAAGAAGCATTCTTCTCACTGATCACCAATGTAAGGAGCATTCTTTCCACTGACCACAGATGTAAGGGGCATTCTCCCCATAGACTGTCAATGTAAGGAGCATTCTTCCCACTGATCATCAATAGTTACATAGTTACATAGTTAGTCAGGTTGAAAAAAGACACAAGTCCATCCAGTTCAACCAAAAACTCTCACTCTCTCATACTGGTCACTGGAAGTTCAACATGGCACCTCATGGCAAAGAACTCTCTGAGGATCTGAAAAAAAAGAATTATTGCTCTACATAAAGATGTATAAATGCACTAAGGGATAGATCTTAAGTGTGAACAGAGCTTGCTCTAGGATCTAATAATATCTCAACTATCCATGGACCCTGTCAGAGATCTCTGAAGACGGTGCGGAAGTGGAAGAGGTCACGCTCGTCTGGAACGCACGCTGACACTGCAGAGTCGCGGCGCTACAGGAGCTTTTGAGGATTTTGAATATGATTGTTGTATACAATACAAGCTTGGCGATTAAAAGAACAGTGTTTAAAAGTTGCGCTATGAGGGGTCTCCTTCTTATTCCTACATGATATGCTCTTGGACATTGGACGGTGACTCCGGAGAATCCCTTGGGCCGGGGGGACAGATCACAAGCTCATTGTGACTTCTCTTTGTCGTATGACAAGAGGGTCCACGAATAGAGTTAAGCGAACACCTGGACGTTCGGGTTCGGAGGGTCTGAACGAACTTTGGAAAAAAGTCCAGGTTCGGCACCGAACGTTGCCCGAACATTATCCCGGACCCCGGACCCCATTGAAGTCAATGGGGACCCGAACTTTTAGGCCCAAAAATGGCTGTAACAAAGTCCTGGAAAGTGCTAGAGGGCTGCAAAAGGAAGTAAAATGGGGGTAAGAGTGGGGCAAGTGCCCTACAAAAAAATGGGGATAGGGAAAATAAATTAAAATCAAATAAACTAGGAGATGGAGATGATTTTTGAACAATAATGTGTCACTTACAGCAACAGCTGGCCCTATAGGAGTAGGCAATGATTCTTGAACAAGAATCTGTCCCTCTAAGCAGAAACCTCTACCTAGTGCAGTCAGATCACTCAAAGCAGCAGTATGTGAAATCTCAAATTACTCCCACAATCTGATCGTTGTGTACGATCGTAGCGATCGTTGTGTTATGCAGAGTTTGATCTGCAATCTGCAATCTGTCACTCAAAGCAGCGGTATGTGAAAACTAAAATTTCTGCAATCTGTCCCTCAGAGCAACAGCAGTAGTAATCTCAGGGTACATTATCAGATGTTAAAATGTCTGCAATCTCTCCCTCATAAAAACGCCGGCAGCACCCTCTCCCTACCCTAACCCAAGAGCATGTGACATGCAGCACTGTGACTCCAGCTTATAAAGAGGCTGGGTCACATGATGCACTGGCCAATCACAGCCATGCCATTAGTAGGCATGGCTGTGATGGCTTCTAAGGGCAAACCAGTGAAACGCTTGTTGATTGGCTGCCTTGCAGCTATTCAACATGCGTGATCAATTACCAGAACCCAGAACCCGAACGTTTTTTGAAATGTCCGTGTTCGGGTCCGGGTCCCGGACGCCCGAAAGTACGGTACGGACCCGAACGTTACAGTCTGGGTTAGTTCAACACTATCCACGAATTCTGGTAAGTGGGGATCTTGCCTATGTGTGCACATGGTGGAGTGACGCACTGAATGGCATGGGCACTTTATAATTGAAGGTTGATCGTGACAGAAGTGGTACAAAATCACCTGGATTTTTTTACATATATGAGAATGTTTTGTTTGGGATTGAAATTTATGCAAGCACATTGGACCAAAAACTTTTGTCTGCACAGAGGACTTGCACAGTATATGGACTATATATATTCTCAATTTTTTTTTTTGCACAATTTGTTTTGCACATTTTTATTGTTATTAATAATTGGACTGCATGTCATTTACTTGGAAAGTTTTAAGCACAAAATGACTTTTACTCACAGATATTAGCACTAAGCACTTTAGTTGTGGTGGGCTACGGGTTCACAATGTTTTGCACAGATGGTAATTATTAATAAGGACTCATGCAGGGCCGGCTCTACCAATAGGCGGAGTAGGCGGCCGCCTAGGGCGCACTGCCGCCTAGGGCGCCTGGCCACTGTTGATCTGTCACTGGCTGCTCTGCGTTGATTCATACTGACACTGTCTGACTGAGATAATGAGATTGTAATATCACATGCCATTTGCAAATTTATATAGACTGATCTGCCAAATACCCCCCCCCCCCCGCCCCCACCACCCGTGTATTTGACGGGCACAGGTGAGGCTGTATTTGATGGGTGCAGGTGAAACTGTATTGATTGGCGCTGGTGAAGCTGTATTTGATGGGCGCTGGTGAGGCTGCATTTTATTGGCGCTGATCAGACTGGGCAGGGAAAATGGGGTGGGGTCAGGGGTGGAGCCTAGGGGGCGGCAAAATGAGGTTTCGCCTAGGGTGTCAAAAATCCTTGCACCAGCCCTGGACTCATGCTAAGTGTATGCATATTATGTTGTTTTTCCACATGTGCTTTAACTATCTGACAGGGTCCACGGATAGCTGAGATATTAGATCCTAGAGCAAGCGCTGTTCACACTTAAGATCTATCCCTTAGTGCATTTATATTACTTATCCCATAGAGCAGTGTTCCCCAACCCAGTCCTCAAGGCCCACCAACAGGTCATGTTTTCAGTATTTCCCTCAGATGAATCAGCTGTGGTAATTACTAAGGCAGTGAAACTGATCAAATCACCTGTGCAAAATAATGGAAATCCTGAAAACATGACCTGTTGGTGGGCCTTGAGGACAGGGTTGGGGAACACTGCCATAGAGGTTATAACAGCAGCTGCTTTTAAGTACCATACTGTGGCGTGTGAGCCTTTATAAAATGTTCTACATAAAGATGGCCTAGGCTATAAGAAGATTGCCAAAACCCTGAAACTGAGCTGCAGCACGGTGGCCAAGACCATACAGTGGTTTAACAGGAGAGGTTCCACTCAGAACAGCGCCTCGCCATGGTCAACCAAAGAAGTTGAGTGCAGTGCTCAGTGTCATATCCAGAGGTTGTCTTTGGGAAATAGACGTATGAGTGTTGCCAGCATTGCTGCAGAGGTTGAAGGGGTGGGGGGTCAGCCTGTCAGTGCTCAGACCATACGCCACACACTGCATCAAATTGGTCTGCATGGCTGTCGTCCCAGAAGGAATCCTCTTCTAAAGATGATGCACAAGGAAGCCTGCAAACAGTTCGCTGAAGACAAGCAGACTAAGGACATGGATTACTGGAACCATGTCCTGTGGTCTGATGAGACCAAGATAAACTTATTTGCTTCAGATGGTGTCAAGCGTGTGTAGTGGCAACCAGGTGAGGAGTACAAAGACAAGTGTGTCTTGCCTACAGTCAAGCATGGTGGTGGGAGTGTCATGGTCTGGGGCTGCATGAGTGCTGCCGGCACTGGGGAGCTACAGTTCATTGAGGCAACCATGAATGCCAACATGTACTGTGACATACTGAAGCAGAGCATGGTCCCCTCCCTTCAGAGACTGGGCCGCAGGGCAGTATTCCAACATGATAACGACCCCAAACACCTCCAAGACGACCACTGCCTTGCTAAGAAGTTGAGGGTAAAGGTGATGGACTGGCCAAGCATCTCCAGACCTAAACCCTATTGAGCATCTGTGGGGTATCCTCAAACGGACGGTGGAGGAGTGCAAGGTCTCTAACATCCACCAGCTCTGTGATGTCCTCATGGAGGAGGGGAAGAGGACTGCAGTGCCAACCTGTGAAGCTCTGGTGAACTCCATGCCCAAGGGGGTTAAGGCAGTGCTGGAAAATAATGGTGACCACACAAAATATTGACACTTTGGGCCCAATTTGGACATTTTCACATTTTCACAAGCGAGCTTGTGTGGTTGGCTCGCTGATTTTGCCAGAAGTCTGCACGATTCAAGTCAGATTTTAAGCATTCCCTGCAATGGAAATTTCAGTTATGGTGAGATAATCCGCAAGGATCAAATAGTTCTAAAGAAAAGCAGACCCTGCAGCTTTTCTCATCAGAACACAGAGTGCACCAGGTGATTATAATGAACCAGACCCTCCCATGCAGAATCAGTCTGCACAAGACACGGGAAACAAACAGCTGTTTCTTCAGAGCAAAACAAGGTAGGAATCTGCTACACCTTTTGTTACAATGCCTGCAATGTACAGAGATCACCCAGAGGGGATTTCATTTTTCTCAACCAAAAGTGGAGTTACTCCACAGCCTTATTCCTCACTATACCGATGACCACTAAAAGGAGCGATTGCACATCTGCCTGATCTGCAGCAATCAAATTAACGAATAGAAAACAAGTGAAAATGGTACAATAATGGCTCCCGATGTATAGTTACTGTAGTTTTTCCCTTAACAAGCTAGTGAGCACAGTTTCCCCGCACCCGGCGGCTCTATCACAGTGAGATTACAGACGCAGGAGAAGTGTACCAACCTGCGTAATGATGAAAGGGGCTCGAAACAAGACTGGCACTGCTGTGGCTGGGGACATCTGAAATGTACAGCCTGCAGACACTATTGTCACAGCAAATTAAACCCGCTAATAAGCCGGTTTCCTCTGTATCTGCCTCTACGGCGGTGGGAAGAACGCTTTACTTCACTATAGGGATCCAGATTTGTGCTACAGCCACCCTCACAATTTATGTTCATGAGGTTTTCATAGCTTTAATTAACTGTAACAAATTAAATTATTTGTTTGAATAGTGGGTTGGTTTAATTAGGATTTCATTATGCTTTAAACATTTGGTGGATATTTGTTTCTAAATGTATCAATTTTTTTATATCTCTCTATCTATCGATCTATCTATCGATCTATCTATCTATCGATCTATCTATCTATCTATCGATCTATCTATCTATCTATCGATCTATCTATCTATCTATCTATCTATCTATCTATCTATCTATCTATCTATCTATCTATCTATCCAACTATCTATCTAACTATCTATCCTCTATCTATCTATCTATCTATCTATCTATCTATCTATCTATCTATCTATCTATCTATCTATCTATCTATCTATCTATCTATCTATCTATCTATCTATCTATCTATCTATCGATCAATCTATCTATCTATCTATCTATCTATCTATCTATCTATCTATCTATCTATCTATCTATCCAACTATCTATCTAACTATCTATCCTCTATCTATCTATCTATCTATCTATCTATCTATCTAACTATCTATCCTCTATCTATCTATCTATCTATCTATCTATCTATCTATCTATCTATCTATCTATCTATCTATCTATCGATCAATCTATCTATCTATCTATCTATCTATCTATCTATCTATCTATCTATCTATCCAACTATCTATCTAACTATCTATCCTCTATCTATCTATCTATCTATCTATCTATCTATCTATCTATCTATCTATCTATCTATCGATCGATCTATCTATCTATCTATCTATCTATCTATCCAACTATCTATCTATATATCTATCTATCTATCGATCGATCTATCTATCTATCTATTAGCTATCTATCTATCTATCTATTATCTATCTATCTATCTATCTATTATCTATCTATCTATTATCTATCTATCTATCTATTATCTATCTATCTATTATCTATCTATCGATCTATCTATCTATCTATCCTCTATCTATCTATCTATCTATCTATCTATCTATCTATCTATCTATCTATCTCTCTCTCTCTATCTCTCTATCTATCTATCTATCTATCTATCTATCTATCTATCTATCTATCTATCTATCTATCTATCTATCTCTATTATCTATATATCTACAGTTGTGCTCATAAGTTTACATACCAAGGCAGAATTTATGATTTCTTGGCCATTTTTCAGAGAATATGAATGAGAACACAAAAACATTTCTTTCACTCATGGTTAGTGTTTGGCTGAAGCCATTTATTATCAGTCATCTGTGTTTACTCTTTTTATATCATAATGACACCAGGAACTATGCAAATGACCCTGATCAAAAGTTTACATACCCTGGTGATTTTGGCCTGATAACATGCACACAAGTTGACACAAAGGGGTTGAATGGCTATTAAAGGTAACCATCCTCACCTGTGATCTGTTTGCTTGTAATTAGTGTGTGTGTATAAAAGGTCAATGAGTTTCTGGACTCCTGACAGACCCTTGCATCTTTCATCCAGTGCTGTACTGACGTTTCTGGATTCTGAGTCATGAGGAAAGAAAAAGAATTGTCAAAGGATCTGCGGGAAAAGGTAGTTGAACTGTATAAAACAGGAAAGGGATATAAAAAGATATCCAAGGAATTGAGAATGCCAATCAGCAGTGTTTAAATTCTAATCAAGAAGTGGAAAATGAGGGGTTCTGTTGAAACCAAACCACGGTCAGGTAGACCAACTAAAATTTCAGCCACAACTGTCAGGAAAATTGTTCGGGATGCAAAGAAAAACCCACAAATAACTTCAGGTGAAATACAGGACTCCCTGAAAACATGTGGTGGGGCTGTTTCAAGATGCACAATAAAGAGGCACTTGAAGAAAGATGGGCTGCATGATCGAGTCGCCAGAAGAAAGCCATTACTACGCAAATACCACAAAGTATCCCCCTTACAATACGCCAAACAGCACAGAGACAAGACTCAAACCTTCTGCCACAAAGTCATTTGGAGTGATGAGACCAAAATTGAGCTTTTTGGCCACATCCATAAACGTTACATTTGGAGAGGAGTCAACAAGGCCTGTGAAACACGGAGGTGGATCGCTGATGTTTTGGGGATGTGTGAGCTACAAAGGCACAGGACATTTGGTCAAAATTGATGGCAAGATGAATGCAGTTATCAAAAAATACTGGAGGAACATTTCCATTCATCAGCCAGGAAGCTGCACATGGGAAGTACTTGGACATTCCAACATGACAATGATCCAAAACACAAGGCCAAGTCGCCCTGTCATTGGCTACAGCAGAATAAAGTGAAGGTTCTGGAGTGGCCGTCTCAGTCTCCTGACCTCAATATCATTGAGTCACTCTGGGGAGATCTCAAATGTGCAGTTCATGCAAGACAGCCCAAGAATTTCCAGGAACTGAGGAATGGGCAGCTTTACCATCTGAGAAGATAAAGAGCCTCATCCACAAATATCACAAAATACTTCAAGCTGTCATTGATGTTAAAGGGGGCAATACACGGTATTAAGAACGGGGGTATGTAAACTTTTGATCAGGGTCATTTGGGTAGTTTCTGTTGTCATTATGATATAAAAAGAGTAAACACCGTTGATTGATAATAAATGGCTTCAGCCAAACACCAACCATGAGTGAAAGAAATTTTTTTGTGTTCTCATTCATATTCTCTGAAAAATGGCCAAGAAATCATAAATTCTGCCAGGGTATGTAAACTTATGAGCACAACTGTATCTATCTATCTATCTATCTACAGTATTTCACAAAAGTCAGTACACCCCTCACATTGTTGTAAATATTTTATTCTATTTTTTCATGTGACAACACTGAAGAAATGACACTTTGCTACAATGTAAAGTAGTGAGTGTACAGCTTGTATAACAGTGTAAATTTGCTGTCCCCTCAAAATAACTCAACACACAGCCATTAATGTCTAAACTGCTGGCAACAAAAGTGAGTACACCCCTAAGTGACAATGTCCAAATTGGGCCCAGTTAGCCATTTTCCCTCCCTGGTGTCATGTGAATCATTAGTGTTACAAGGTCTCAGGTGTGAATGGGGAGCAGGTGTGTTAAATTTGGAGTTATCGCTCTCACTGGTCATACTGGTCACTGGAAGTTCAACATGGAACCTCATGGCAAAGAACTCTCTGAGGATCTGAAAACAAGAATTGTTGCTCTACATAAAGATGGCCTAGGCTATAAGAAGATTGCCAAGACCCTGAAACTGAGCTGCAGCACAGTGGTCATGCCCATACAGCGGTTTAACAGGACAGGTTCCACTCAGAACAGCGCCTCACCATGGTTGACCCAATAAGTTGAGGTCAAGTACTCAGCGTCATATCCAGAGGTTGTCTTTGGGAAATAGACGTTTGAGTGCTGCCAGCATTGCTGCAGAGGTAGAAGGGATGGGGGGTCAGCCTGTCAGTGCTCAGACCATACGCCGCACACTGCATCAAATTGGTCTGCCTGGCTGTCGTCCCAGAAGGAAGCCTCTTCTAAAGATGATGCACAAGAAAGCCGTCGTGAGTTTGCAGATAAAGGGTTTCTGTTGGAGACCTATACTGCGACTCATGAACTGGAGTTGAATAACCCAGTTGGTACCACTCCGCGACAAGACTCACCTTGGACAGGACAATTTGGCGACATACCCGTACTGGTGACACGACGTCGAGTCAAAGTCCCAGAACCGTTAGAAGAATATCGGATCCGGTAGAAATACATCTCGTTGTTAAGAACAAAAGTCTAGGAGTCTCTCAAGAAACGGTACTCCAAGGTACAACTTGAAGGTCACTGGTCATACTGGTCACTCTCGCTATTGAGGTTTAAATTGTGTGGACGAG
>BLSH010031561.1:556039-567676 GCA_018402905.1 Glandirana rugosa | reverse complement strand
AATAATGGTGGCCACACAAGATATTGTCACATTGGGACCAATGTGGACATTTTCACTTAGGGGTGTACTCACTTATGTTGCCAGCGGTTTAGACATTAATGGCTGTGTGTTGAGTTATTTTGAGGGGACAGTAAATTTACACTGTTATACAAGCTGTACACTCACTACTTTACATTGTAGCAAAGTGTCATTTCTTCAGTGTTGTCACATGAAAAGATAGAATCAAATATTTACACAAATGTGAGGGGTGTACTTACTTTTGTGAGATTATCTATCTATTTATCTATCTTGTTTTATTTGAGAGTTTAAAACTTGGATAGGGATTGCGTAATTATGGAATGTCCACTTGACTTCAGAAAACTCTTCAGGGACAACCTATATACATCTACGCTATGTTTCCAAAAGTAGTGGGACACCTACGTTTACATGAACTTTAATGGCATCCCAGTCTTAGTCCCCAGGGTTTAATATTGAGTTGGCCCACCCTTTGCAGCTATAACAGCTTCAACTCTTCTGGGAAGGCTGCCCACAAGGTTTAGGAGTGTCTATGGGAATGTCTGACCATTCTTCCAGAAGTGCATTTGTGAGGTCAGGCACTGATGTTGGATGAGAAGGCCTGGCTTGCAGTCTCCGCTCTAATTCATCACAAAGGTGTTCTATCGGGTTGAGGTCAGGACTCTGTGCAGGTCAGTCAAGTTCCTCCACCCCAAACTCGCTCATCCATGTCTTTATGGACCTTGCTTTGTGCATTGGTCCAAATCATTTGGTGGAGGGGGATTATGGTGTGGGGTTGTTTTTCAGGGGTTGGGCTCTGCCTCTTAGTTCCAGTGAAGGGAATTCTTAAGGTGTCAGCATACCAAGACATTTTGGACAATTTCATGCTCCCAACTTTGTGGGAAGAGTTTGGGGATGGCCCCTTCCTGTTCCAACATGACTGTGCACCACTGCACAAAGCAAGGTCCATAAAGACATGGATGAGCGAGTTTGGGGTGGAGGAACTTGACTGGCCTGCACAGAGTCCTGACCTCAACCCCATAGAACACATTTGGCATGAATTAGAGCGGAGACTGTGAGCCAGGCCTTCTCATCCAACATCGGTGTCAGAAATCTTCTTCTGGAAGAATGGTCAAACATTCCCATAGACGCTCCTAAACCTTGTGGACGGCCTTCCCAGAAGAGTTGAAGCTGTTATAGCTGCAAAGGGTGGGCCAACTCAATATTGAACCCTACGGACTAAGACTGGGATGCCATTAAAGTTCATGTGTGTGTAAAGGCAGGCGTCCCAATACTTTTGGTAATATAGTGTATTTTATGTGCGGCCCAAGACAATTCTTCTTCTTCCATTGCGGCCCAGGAAGGTCAAAAGGTTAGACATACCTAGTTTACACATTGCATTATGGATTGCAGATGGATCAGTGGATTTTGCTAATATTTTCACCAATATCGCCACAAGAATACACAATCTTTGGTACAATGTACTGTATATAGGGAGGTGCTGGTTGCGCCCCACTTTTGGTACACATTTCATTCTGCTCGGTGTGGGAACACAGAACATTGTTCAGCAGTAACAGGGGAGCGGAGAATTATCCAGCTGTTATCATATTACCTCCTCACCCCATCAACTGCCTCCAAAAGGTGATCCGAGAGTTTATCACATTTTCAGAGGCAGGGCAATAAGCCGCACATCTAAACTTACCCTAAAATATTTAATATCCCTATAAAATGTTCTTTTTTTTTAAATATTGCCACGTGAGTCCTTTTTTTCCACACAGGGCTTTTCACGTGTTTGGACTGTTAATCTGTTTCTTAAATGTCAGACTGTTCAAAAATAGTGATCCTGCCTAATCCCTCGGCAATAACTCAGAATCCCCGGCAGTCCAGGTAAAGCTGAGAAGTGGTGTAAGCTGTGCGTTTCCTAAGACTCCCACGTGACCGAGCAAAACTGAAATGCTTGTTACAGTGCCTTGAAAAAGTATTCATACCCCTTGAAATTTCCCACATTTGTCATGTTACAACCAAAAACGTAAATGTATTTTATTGGGATTTTATGTGATAGACCGACACAAAGTGGCACATAATTGTGAAGTGTGGGGGGCATTTGTATGGCGCCCCCCAGAGTCAATACTTTGTAGAACCGCCTTTCCCTGCAATTACAGCTGCAAGTCTTTTTAGGGAAGTCTCTACCAGCTTTGCCCATCTAGAGAGGACATTTTTGCCCATTCTTCTTTGCAAAATATCTCAAGCTCTGTCAAATTGGACGGAGAGCAATTTTCAAGTCTTGCCACAGATTTTCAATTGGATTTAAGTCTGAACTCTGACTGAGTGTCATGTAACCAGCTAACACATGTCTTATCTGTTGCCTACCTTTGCTGCATGTGTCCAGTTAGAGGCCGGGCCTCCCTCACCTGCGTGCTTTAGTAGGCCCTCCTCAGCTGGCCTCCACCCCAGGCCTTAAATGGTAACAGGATATAAGCCTGGCAGTACAAGGCTGCATTGCTGAACGTTTGTCCGTGTTTGGCTTGTGTCTGTGATTGTCTCCTTCGGTGGCTCTGAGTCTTATCCGTGTTCTGATCCTTGCCTTGTCTACTATCCCTTGCCCTGACCCTTTGCTATTCCTCTGACTATTCTTACTGTTCCTGTGCTGCTGCTTCCCCACTATCACCTGGGGCCAGCCGAGCGTGAGCTATGGGACCCTGGGGGCCGCAACCTGGATCCAGTTGCAGTCAAATCCATCCTCACCACTAGAGGCTCTGGTGAACACCCACTGGCTCTTAGATTCTGCACCCTGGGGAAAACGATGCACTAGCTCCCTGAGTTTCAGTGTCCGTGCTCTATGGGGCCCTCTCCTCATATCTACTCTACTACTTAGACGCAGTCAACCTTGTGGTGCGCTATACTACTTTGGTGTGATTCGCAATCCAGTGGTACGCACCTGTCAGCAAACCCCATTGGAGTTGTGACACTAGGCCATTCTAACCCATAAATACGCTTTGATCGAAACCATTGCATTGTAGCTCTGGCTGTATGGTTAGGGTCGTTGTCCTGCTGGAAGGTGAACCTTCGCCCCGGTCTCAAGTCTTTTGCAGAGTCTAACAGGTTTTCTTCTAAGATTGCCCTGTATTTGGCTCCATCCATCTTCCTATCAACAGATATGCAGTGTATCAGATGTGCCAACGTCATTTCGGCATATGCGCAGTGAAGAAACTGCCCGCTGTGCCGTTTCTTCACTGTGATCCTGCCATAACTGGCGGCTCCTGCGCGCATGCGCGGGAGTGACGTCACGCCACTCCGGCCAGTCACAGAGTCGGAGTTGCGGCCCCGGAAGGAAGAGGGGCAGACGATGGACGCTGCCTGCGCAGGACGTTGCAGGCTTCGTTTGCAGGTAAGTGACACATAACGGGCTACTATGCAATGCTTCCATCAGGGATTACTTCCTCTTTAAAGCAATCTACTGTGCTAGACAGAACCACCTCTGGAGGGAGTCTATTCCACATTTTCACAGCTCTAACTGTGAAGAAACCTTTCCGTATTTGGAGATGAAATCTTTTTTCCTCCAGACGTAGAGTGCCCCCTTGTCCTCTGTGATGACCTTAAAGTAAATAACTCAACACAAGTTCACTATATGGACCTCTTATGTATTTGTACATGGTGATTATATCCCCTTCTTAATCTCCTCTTCTCAAGAGAGAATAAATTCAGATCCTCTAATCTTTCCTCATAGCTGAGCTCCTCCATGCCTCTTATTAGTTTGGTTGCCCTTCTCTGCACTTTCTCCAGTTCCCCGATATCCTTTTTGAGAACCGATGCCCAAAACTGAACTGCATATTCCAGATGAGTTCTTACTAATTATTTGTACGGGGGGGGGGGGCAAAATAATGTCTCTCTCTGCTGTGTTATCGTTATTATTCTCTGAAAAATGGCCAAGAAATCATAAATTCTGCCAGGGTATGTAAACTTTTGATCAGGGTCATTTGGGTAGTTTCTGTTGTCATTATGATATAAAATGAGTAAACACCGTTGATTGATAATAAATGGCTTCAGCCAAACGCCAACCATGAGTGACAGAAAAGTTTTTGTGTTCTCATTCATATTCTCTGAAAAATGGCCAAGAAATCATAAATTCTGCCAGGGTATGTAAACTTATGAGCACGACTGTATATGTTATCTGGTGCACAGGGGCCGCCCCGTAGCAGTAAAACTGATATTGGGCGGACCTGAATTGGTTAAACCGCTTGCGAAAAAGGGTTTTGCTGACCCGGTAACCGGGGTTATGGCTGATAGAAGCAATGACTTGGCTTATTTTCACCAAAGAAATGTAGAATACATTTTGACCTAAATGTATGAAGAACAATTATTTATTTGCAAAATTTTATAACAGAAACAAAAAAAAAAATGTTTTTTTTTCAAAATTTTTTTTTGTGTGTTTAGCAAAAAATAAACCCCCCTAGCGGTGAGTAAATACCACCAAAAAAGGTGTATTTGTGTGCAAAAAAATGATAAAAATCTCATCTGGGTGCAATGTAGCAAGGACTGCGCAATTGTCTTTCAAAGTGTGACAGCGCTAAAAGAGGAAAATTGGCCTGGGCAGGAAGGGGGTGAAAGTGCCCGGTATTGAGATGGTTAACCACTTCCCGACCGCGCGCCGTGTTTTCACGGCGGCAGTCGGGATGCTGAGCGCGAATCGCCATAAAAAGGCGGCGATATGCGAACAGCCACTAGGGGGCGCCGCACTCCTGAGGAGTGTGCCCGTGGCTCGGGCGGACCCGATGTCCGCTGGCGAGCTGCGATGAGCGGCCACAGGCATAGAATGGGGAGCCGCCGATGTAATCACGGCGGTTCCCCGCTCTGTTAGTAGGGGCATGGGTGATCTACTGATCCCTGTCACTGGGATCAGTTAGATCTCTCATGCCCATGGTAGCCCAACCCCCCCACAGTTAGAACACCCAGGGAACACAGTTAACCCCTAGCTCTTCCCCCCCCAGGTTAACCCCTTCCCTGCCAATGGCATTTATACAGTAATCAGTGGTCATTTAAATTTCTGATCGCTGTATAAATGTCATTGGTCCCAAAAAAGTGTCAAAAATGTCCGACATCTCCGCTGCAATATCGAAGTCCCAATAAAAATCGCAGATTGCTGCCATTACTAGTAAAAAATAAAAAATAAATAAAAACCCCAGAAATTAATTCTCATCATCAGTAAACGCGGCCCCTTTTGTGCAAACCAATCAATAAACGCCGATTGCGATTATTTTTTATCACAAATATGAGGAATTATATAAATCGGCCAAAAACGGTGAAAAAAAATGTTTTTTTATATTTTTTTTTGGATTTGAACTTTAGCAAAAAGTAAGAAATTTGGGTTTTTTTTGCAAAATGGTCGCTCTTCTTTTGTTTATAGCGGCGATCAGAAATGACGCAGAGGCGATCAAATACCACCAAAAGAAAGCTCTATTTGTGGGAAAAAAAGGACGCAAATTTTGTTTGGGTGCAACGTCGCACGACCGCGCAATTTTCAGTTAAAGCGACGCAGCGCCGAATCGCAAAAAGTGCTCTGGTCCTAAAACCTTCCGGTTGGTAAGTGGATATAGACGCCATTGTAGATGTGTATGGCCAATGTAAGCAACGCATGTGCTCCTCAAAGACCAGAACTAGCCCCTAATAATGCAAAAATAATACAACTAAAATGATTGCTAATAATAGTTTTCATTATAATAATAAATGCAGCCACTAAACATACTAAAATATAAAACTGAAGCTTATTTTACTAAATCAGTATATCGAACCTGAGACCGCCATTACGCTTTATGGATCTGTTTTCCAGGCCTGTTCTTTTTGACGTAGTTCACTAACAGGCGAGAAGATTTGGAACGCCGGTTACTTCAATTGTCAAACCAAGTGCTAACCAATCAATGGCCGCCCCGCGGCACCATCACATGACATTGCATCGACCGCTCAACTCATTTACTTACAGTGGGGCTGCTTTCTTTATTATGTCTTATAAGGCTATACGTCAGCAGAGCACGGTATTGATGAGAGTAACCATCCATCGACGAGGTCCTTACGTTATCCTATTTGTCGGTTGGCTGTTGCAGGCAGCACGCTGTGTTAAATGGAAAATCTTATTTCTCGGGGTGGAATATTGACGTGCTGACCCTTATCTCAGGCTGGCTGTGCAGCCTACAATACTAGTATTATATTTTAAGCAAATAAGTCAATTTCAGGTCTAGGTAGCTCTGCTCACATGCAACGTCGATAGCTACCAGGAGCTTATATTTTTCTAGAAAGGCTCCTTGATTGGATCTGATCAATTTCACTTCTGTCAATAGGCAATTGCACCACAGAGATATTTATCAACACTTAAAGGAGACCTGCTATTGACTCTACCTTTACTAACAGCAGCAAGTAGAACTAAAGCCAAAACCTTCTTTTTTTTCTCATTTGGATAGAGTAAGGGAGGGTATAACCCCTGTGATGTATGTGCCATCTGTACCCCATTAGGGAGATTTCCTTTCACTTCCTGTTCTATACTCAAAACAGGAAGTGAGAGGAAATCCCTCCATAGCGAGGGAATCCTTGGTTCTCCCCATCTCCTCTCTATTACTGTTCTGGTGACCATAGTTATATAATTTGGTTAAAAGAGAAGTATGGGGAAAGTTTGTTTGGCTGTACCTCTCCTGTGGTGATCCATTTTTTTTTTTTTGGAGGGGGGGGGGGTGGTGAAAAAAACTCACCTCCTGCTAGGTCCGTACTTACCCCATCCAGGTCATGGGTGGCAGGGCCGGTGCTACCGCTGGGCAAACTAGGCAGCCGCCTAGGGCTGCTGGTTTCTCTCCGCATCTGCATGCTCTGCAGGCTGCAGCATGTAACTAACTCAGTCTCAGGCAGCTGCTCCATCCGACCGGTAGTGTAATTAGAGGTGCAGCACAGCACTGGAGCCAGCGCTAGAGGAAGCAGAGCCGATGCTTCCTGTATAGAGCCGCCTACTGTCACATGGGCAGGACAAAGGGGGCGGAGTCAGGGGTGGAGCCAATGGGGGCGGCAAAATGAGGTTTCGCCTAGGGTGTCAAAAATCCTTGCACCAGCCCTCTCGTGGCGTCACTGCGGCTTTCCCGGCTTCTCCTCCCGGCCTCTCCTCCTGGCCAAGACACGTCCTGATTGGTCAGGAGGAGAAGCACAATTGGAATATAATGTCAGAAGTGGGCGGGCCTGAGCCCACCCTTTTTGAAGCCAATTAGAGCCTCAGGCTTTAATCATGTGCTTAAAAAAAAAAAACTCTTTTTGTTGGTTCTTTGGTGGTGATATTATGGGCCGTCTAGCCCTTAAAAAGTTATGTGTCCTTATATTTTACAGTTGGGATGAGGGAAGTCGGCATTGGGGATGTCCCGGGTGTGGGCGTGTGTCCCCCCTTCTGGAAGCAGCTTGTTCCCGAATGGGGCGTCTGGGGGTGGGGGGTGTGCTCGGCCCGGGTCTCCCACATTTCTGTACCCCTGCTGTATTGTATTTCGACTGCCCTTGTACCTGACAACTGATTGTAATGTCTTGAATATCTGCAGTAAGGCCTTCCCTTACTCACTGTGTTTATTTCTGTTTCTGGTGCTACTGTATTTTTGAAAATCCAATAAAGTCTTTTCAAAAAATTTCAAATCTATGCATCTAGCGCCCCACATGGACGGGCCACCCCTGATGATAGGAGTGTAGTTTGTCCTGCACTCCTGTGCCCCGTTTCAGCTGAAGTCTGCTGATATCACAGAGCTCAGGGAAAATCGCGACAATGAAGTCGGGTCCGCCCACATGCCTGGACCGGCACCTGGCTCAGCCTCTCAATTAGCCGCTGAGAGCCTGAGCCGGCCACTCCTGCCCCTTCCACAGCCCAGCTCTCCAGTGAGTGAGAGGGGGACAGGGCAGACAGCGGTGACTGGGTGACTGACAGCCGCCAACTCTCTACTCAGGGAGCTCTGAGAACTGAACGATCAGCAGTGTTTGATCACCCGGTTCTCAGTGTAAGAGCTGGTAGGCGACAGATGCAGCATAGGTAGTATAATATTTCCATAACATTTTCCTAATACTTTGCCATCTTATATTAAGTTTCTCCATCACAGTGTTCCTTCACCTCTAGTATACCCATCAGAGTGTCCCCCTGACATCAGGTGTCTCCACAGCAGTGTACCCCTTTAATCAGGTTTCCCCATCAGAGCACCCCCTTATATCAAGTGTCCTCATCACAGGGTCACCTTACATCACATTTCCCCATCATAGTGCCCCCTTACAACAGGTGTCCCAATCACAGTGCCATCCACACATCCTGATGGGGATCATCACAGTGCCCCTGAGCAGAGAGCCCCATTCATCAGGTATAACCATCAGAGTGTCCCCTTACATCAGGTGTCAGGTGTCCCCATTAGAGAACCACCTTACATCAGGTGTCTCCATCAGATCACCCTCTTTCATAAAGTGTCCCCATCAGAGCACCCCTTACATCAGGTGACCCAATCAGAGTGTCTCCCTTACATCAGGTGTCTCCATCAGACCACCCTCTTACATCAAGTGTCCCCATCAGAGCACCCCTTACATCAGGTGCCCCCATCAGAGCACCCCTTACATCAGGTGACCCCATCAAAGTGCCCCCTTACATCAGGTATCCACATCAAGGCACTCCCTTACATTAGGTGTCCTGATCACAGTGTCCCTCTTATATCAGGTGTCCCCATATCAGCACCATTTACATCAGGTGTCCCCATCAGAGCACCCCCTTACATCAGGTGTCCCAATCAGAGTGTCTCCTTTACATCAGGTGTCAAGATCAGAAAGCCCCATATATCAGGTCATTGGGTGTCCCCTTCAGATCACCCCCTTACATCGGGTGTTCCCATCAGAGTGCCCATTTACATCAGGTGTCCCCATCAGAACGTCCCCTTACATCAAGTGTCCCCTTCAGATCACTCCCTTACATCGGGTGACCCCATCAGAGTGCCCCCTTACAACAGGTGTCCCCAGCAGAGCATCACCTTATATCAGGTGTTCCCATCAGTGTGTCCCCTTACATCAAGTGTTCCAATCAGAGAGTCTCCTTACATCAGGTTCCCATCAGAGTGTGCCCTTACATCAGGTTCCCATCAGAGTGTGCCCTTACATCAGGTGTTCCCATCAGAGCGTCCCCTTACATCAGGTTCCCATCAGAGTGTCCCCTTACATCAAGTTCCCATCAGTGTGTCCCCTTACATCAGGTGCTCCTATCAGAGCATCCCCTTACATCAGCGTCCCATCAGAGTGTCCCCTTAAAACAGGTTGCCATCAGAGTGTCCCCTTACATCAGGTTCCCATCAGAGTGTCCCCTTACATCAGGTTCCCATCAGTGTGTCTCCTTACATCAGGTGTTCCTACCAGAGCGTCCCCTTACATCAGGTTCCCATCAGTGTGTTCCCTTACATCAGGTGTTCCTATCAGAGTGTCCCCTTACATCAGGTTCCCCTCAGAGTGTCCCCATACAACACGTTCCCATCAGAGTGTCCCCTTACATCAGGTTCCCATCAGAGTGTCCCCTTACATCAGGTTCCCATCAGAGTGTCCGCTCATCAGAGTGTCCCCTTACATCAGGTTCCCATCAGAATGTCCCCTTACATCAGGTTCCCATCAGCATGTCCCCTTACATGAGGTTCCCATCAGAGTGTCCCCTTACATAAGGTTCCCATCAGAGTGTCCCCTTACATCAGGATCCCATCAGAGCGTCCCCTTACATCAGGTTCCCATCAGAGTGTCCCCTTACATCAGGTTCCCATCAGAGTGTCCCCTTACATCAGGCATCAGGTTCCCATCAGAGTGTCCCCTTACATCAGGCATCAGGTTCCCATCAGAGTGTTCCCTTACATCAGGTTCCCATCAGAGTGTCCCCTTACATCAGGTTCCCATCAGAGTGTCCCCTTACATCAGGTTCCCATCAGAGTGTCCCCTTACATCAGGTTCCCATCAGAGTGTCCCCTTACATCAGGCATCAGGTTCCCATCAGAGTGTCCCCTTACATCAGGCATCAGGTTCCCATCAGAGTGTTCCCTTACATCAGGTTCCCATCAGAGTGTCCCCTTACATAAGGTTCCCATCAGAGTGTCCCCTTACATCAGGATCCCATCAGAGCGTCCCCTTACATCAGGTTCCCATCAGAGTGTCCCCTTACATCAGGTTCCCATCAGAGTTTCCCCTTACATCAGGTTCCCATCAGAGTGTCCCCTTACATCAGGATCCCATCAGAGTGTCCCCTTACATCGGGTTCCCATCAGAGCATCCCCTTACATCAGCTTCCCATCAGAGTGTCCCCTTAAAACAGGTTGCCATCAGAGTGTCCCCTTACATCAGGTTCCCATCAGAGTGTCCCCTTACATCAGGTTCCCATCAGTGTGTCTCCTTACATCAGGTGTTCCTATCAGAGCATGCCCTTACATCAGGTGTTCCTACCAGAGCGTCCCCTTACATCAGGTTCCCATCAGTGTGTTCCCTTACATCAGGTTCCCATCAGAGCGTCCCCTTACATCAGGTTCCCATCAGAGCGTCCCCTTACATCAGGTTCCCATCAGAGTGTCCCCTTACATCAGGTTCCCATCAGTGTGTCCCCTTACATCAGGTGTTCCTATCAGAGTGTCACCTTACATCGGGTTCCCCTCAGAGTGTCCCCATACATCAGGTTCCCATCAGAGTGTCCCCTTACATCAGGTTCCCATCAGAGTGTCCCCTTACATCAGGTTCCCATCAGAGTGTCCCCTTACATCAGGTTCCCATCAGTGTGTCCCCTTACATCAGGCGTTCCTATCAGAGTGTCCCCTTACATCGGGTTCCCCTCAGAGTGTCCCCATACAACAGTTTCACATCAGAGTGTCCCCTTACATCAGGTTCCCATCAGAGTGTCCCCTTACATCAGGTTCCCATCAGAGTGTCCGCTCATCAGAGTATCCCCTTACATCAGGTTCCCATCAGCATGTCCCCTTACATGAGGTTCCCATCAGAGTGTCCCCTTACATGAGGTTCCCATCAGAGTGTCCCCTTACATCAGGTTCCCATCAGAGTGTCAAATAAAGCATGGAGTCGAAAATTTCAAAACAACAATAGCATTTATTAGAGAATAAAAAATGCTGCAACCAACAGGTGATATTGGATGGAGCAAATATGACACAAACTGATCAACAACCACCACCGTAGACAACGTTGTCAAAAAAAGTGACTGAACATGAAACATAAAAATATTCCCCCACAAATAGTAAGAGTACCTGGTTGTCTACTGTACCGCGCACTAAAGGCATGTTTCCGTGTGGTCACTGTCAGATTTGCAAATATGTCGAGAGAACCAAAGGGTCCATGAGAATGATAAACACCCCCTTATAAAAATACAAAGTACAAGTCAGTGAAAAAAACTGTTGCAACAGATGCCACCACCAACAACTAGTCAAACACAGTATAAACGAGGTAGGTTATAGTGGACAACCAACGTCGTAAAAAATAAGAGATTATTTACGATAACAACAAAACTTTAAAAGCTGAGGTACGAAATAAACTGTGAGACTACCCTTGGACTACATTCCCCTGTGAGACTACCCTTGGAGTACATTCCCCTGTGAGACTACCCTTGGAGTACATTCCCCTGTACGACTACCC
>BLSH010031561.1:539276-549893 GCA_018402905.1 Glandirana rugosa | reverse complement strand
TACATGCGGCTTTCACATCGTTCATCAAGCCATACCTACCTGTCCGTAGCCGATCCCCTCCTCTCGCACTGTGTGGATTCTCCTTACAGGTGGGGAATTTTGCCATCATCGGACAGGTTGTAGCCCCGTCCTGGTGTGCCTGGGCCAGCGTTGACCAGACCGTAGCCTGCCTCTTTTGGGCTATTGCCGTCATCGGTCTGTGTCTACCCCTGCTTTTTCCATTTTGGTTTTTCCACTTTTTACTTATTTGCTCCATTTTCCTCGGCTGGGGACGTATTCTCATTTTTTGACACGGCTCCACCATGTCAATTTTGGTTTATATGAATATATTACATTTGTATATCCTTTTTTATGGGTCCATATAGACCATCTCTTGGTGTCCTACCTTTTCATTGGGGTCCCTCCTACTCTGTTTCCGGGGTTGTTTGGGGGCTAGAGTGCAGGCTGCGCCCTCCCTGTCATGTTTGGTAGGGGGCAACTCCAACTTGGAGGGCCCATACCCAGCTGACAGCGAGGTCTGATTTTTATGTTTCATGTTCAGTCACTTTTTTTGACAACGTTGTCTACGGTGGTGGTTGTTGATCAGTTTGTGTCATATTTGCTCCATCCAATATCACCTGTTGGTTGCAGCATTTTTTATTCTCTAATAAATGCTATTGTTGTTTTGAAATTTTCGACTCCATGCTTTCTTATTTTTTCGTTTCACATAATGTCCCAGTGGCTACAGGTGTGGTGACCTTTTTGGACAGCCTTCTGCGCTGCCCTTTTTTGTTTATTTGACTTGCCTCTTTTCACCATTGTAGCCCCAGGGTTGACTCTGTGTTCCCTGAGTGGATCTATGTGTTTTCACATTCATGCAGACCTTGAGTTCTCCTTGACCCCCGTCACGGGGTCTTCCTGTTTAGTTCAGATATCCCATCAGAGTGTCCCCTTACATAAGGTTCCCATCAGCATGTCCCCTTACATGAGGTTCCCATCAGAGTGTCCCCTTACATGAGGTTCCCATCAGAGTGCCCCCTTACATCAGGTTCCCATCAGAGCGTCCCCTTACATCAGGTTCCCATCAGAGTGTCCCCTTACATCAGGTTCCCATCAGAGCGTCCCCTTACATCAGGTTCCCATCAGAGTGTCCCCTTACATCAGGTGTTCCTATCAGAGCGTCCCCTTACATCAGGTTCCCATCAGAGTGTCCCATTACATCAGGTGTCAAGCTCAAAAAGCCCCATACATCAGGTCATCAGGTGTCCCCATCAGATCGCCTCCTTACATCGGGTGTCTCCATTAGACCTCTTTCACACTGAGGCAGTTTTCAGGCATTTTAGCGCTAGAAATAGTTCCCGTAAAGCTCCTGAAAACTGTCTCCCATTCATTGCAGTGTGTCTTTTCACACTGGGACGGTGCGCTTGTGGGACGTTGTGAAAAGTTCTGCAAGCAGCATCTTTGGGGCAGTTTGGGAGCGCTGTAAATAGTGCTCATGCTCCCAAACGCCCCTGCCCATTGCAATGACCCGCAAAACGGGTCTTTTTTTTAAGGTCACTTGTGACGTGACCTTAAAAAACTGGCCCGCTAGCACCACAAAACAGGCGCAAAAAAAGACCGGCTCTTTATCGCTGTTTTACCGGCACCTCAGTTTGAAAGGAGCCTCAGAGTGCCCCCTTATATCAGGTGTCCCCATCAGAGTGCCCCCTTACATCCGGTGTCTGCGTAATGTTAACGCGGAACTCCACCCAAAAGGGGAAGTTGAGGCAGAAAAAGACCAAGTAGTCCATCAAGTCTGCCTTTTTTTTTTTTTTTCGTTAACTTTTTTTGTCTGAGTATAGCTCTATGTTTGTCCCAAGCATGTTTGAAGCCTTTTACTGTTGACTGTCTCATTACCTCTGCTGAAAGTTTATTCTACGTTTCAACTTCAGTAAAATAATACTTTCTAAAATTAGTTTTGAAATTCCCACCACTTAGTTTGAGGTCCCCGTGTTCTTGATTTTGGTTTCATATTAAAAAACTGCCCCCTGAACCTTATTCACCCCCTTGATGTATTTAAACGTTCCAGTTATGTCTCCTCGTTCCCTTCTTTTCTCCAGACTGTACATATTAAATTCCTGAAGTCACTCTTGATATGTTTTATCCCCCAGACCTTTCACCATTTTTGTTACCCGTCTCTGAACTCGTTCTATTTTATCAATATCTTTTTGTAAGTGAGGTCTCCAGAACTGGACACCGTATTCTAAATGAGGTCTCACTAAAGATCTATATAGAGGAATCAGGACCTCCTTCCTCTGGCTGGTGACCCCTCTACTGATATAAAGATCTATATAGAGGAATCAGGACCTCCTTCCTCCTGCTGGTGACCCCTCTAGTGATATAAAGATCTATATAGAGGAATCAGGACCCCCTTCCTCCTGCTGGTGACCCCTCTAGTGATATAAAGATCTATATAGAGGAATCAGGACCCCCTTCCTCCTGCTGGTGATCCCTCTAGTGATGCATCCTAGAATTCTATTCATTTTTACCACTGCCTGGTCACACTGTTTGCTCATTTTGCTACCATCTGATATAAGTACCCCTAAATATTTTTCTTCTGTAGTGCTGGCTAACACTATACCCCCATTTAGAGGCGTAGCTAGAACCTTCAGGGTCCCGGTGCAAGAAACCATGACGGGCCCCCCTGCCCCCCCTTCCATCCGAGCCCCAGGCTTCCAACTTTGGGAGGGTGTCTATGGACATCCTCCCAGAACCCTGCCTCCCATGTGCTCCCTGGGACGTGCATCCAGCGCAATCACAGCTGCTATTTACCATGTAATCAGCTGATCACATGTAAACAGACTTGCCAGTTATCTGCAGCCCTTTCCTCCCACAATTTGTCTGTGTGTGGAAAGGAAAGCCGTTAACCGTTAAGAATGTCAGTAAATTGTTTACACTGATAATCAGTGCCCCAATCATCAGTGCCACCTATCAGTGCTCATCAGTACCCACTATTTGTGCCCATCAATGCTGCCTATCAGTGCTGTGATTCAGTGCTGTCTATAAGTGCCCATCAATTCCTCCTATAAGTAGTGTCAGCTATCAGTGCTCTTTAATGCTGCCTATCAGTGTCTATCAGTGCTCATCAATGCTGCCTATCAGTGCTCATCAATTCCACCTATCGGTGCCACCTATCAGTACTCATCAATGCTGCCTGAGTTATGCCTATCAGTACCCATCAGTGCAGCCTTTGAGTTCTGCTTATCAGTGCTCACCAATGCCCATCAGTGCTACATATCAGTGCCCATCAATGCCACCTATCAGTGCCCATCATTGTCCATCAATGCCACCTATCAGTGCTTATCAGTGCAGCCTCTCAGTGCTCATCAATTCCGTCTATCAGTGCCCATTAATGCCTCTTACCAGTGCTCATTAGTTCCCCTTACCAGTGCTCATTGGTGCCTCCTACCAGTGCCCATTAGTGCCCCCTACCAGTGCCCATTAGTGCCTCCTATCGCTGCTCATTAGTGCCTCCCACCAGTGCCCATTAGCACCTCCTACCAGTGCCCATTAATGCCTGCTACCAGTGCTCATTAGTACCTCCTACCAGTGCCCATTAATGCCTCCTACCAGTGCCCATTAGTGCCTCCTACCAGTGCTCATTAGTGCCTCCTATCATTGCTCATTAGTGCCTCCTACTATAACCTACTTTCCATGCATTTTAGATGCAGGATTAGGACTGCAAGTGGTGTGAACTGGCTCTAATGTATCTTTGACATGCATATTAGAATTCAGGGATTCAATGTAAGAATTCAGGGGTTCACTGTAAAAATGCAGGGGTACATTGTAAGAAATTAGGGGTATACAGTAAGAATTCAGGAGTACATTGTAAACATTCAGGGGTACGCTGTAAGAATTCAGGGGTACATTGTAAGAATTCAGGGGTACACTTTATCCTGTTGTAGCCTCTCCTTTTCCCACCTCTGTTCAGCAGCAACGCAACCATTTCTATGGAACTCAATGAGTGTTTAATTACATTTAAAAGGAATTAATGTTTGTGCTTGAACAGCAAAGCTTATAATTAAGTTAGTGAGACCTGCAACATGGCAGAGCTCCCTCTAATCCCTACACAGCTCAGCATAACACGGACAATAATTGTAATGTGCACAGTGTCCATCACCAGGTGACAGTTGGCTAAAGGCTGCCGTGTAAATCAGACTGGACCACTTGTTTAATGCCAGGTAATCAGCTATACACACAGATTAAATGCAGGGCTGTCTTTAATATTGATTGGACCCTGGGTAAACATGGGGGCGCTCTGCTCCTTTCTCTGCTCTGTGGTCCGTGCCTGCCTGCGCTCACACCCGCCCTCCAAGCCCCTGATCAGCCTGTCCTCCAGGCAGCTGTTGCTGTTGATGTCGGAGCTGGGAGTGAAGAGGAGGTTGAAGGAGTCCAGGCTCTGGGAGGCACCAGGGAGGCTGTGCCCGCTGCTGCTCACCTCTCTGGGAATCAGGGAAGCAGTGGAGGTCTTCTCCCTCCCAAGCTCTCAATCCTAGCTGCCCTCGCTTCTCACCTCCCAACTGCTATCGCCACCACCGGACCGGGACACTCCATGACACGGGGCTCAAGGGGCAGCTGCTTTGGAAACCACAACAATGACTGGGCCCGGGGCAGCTGCACCTTTTGCCCCATGTTAAAGATGGCTCTGATTAAATATCTTCCAGGATAGTAATACGCAGACCCTCATATGTGCAGGCTTGTTTTAGGCCAGTGACTCTCCAAGCTGTGATGGAGGGATGGGGATGACAACCCCAGAGCTTCTTCCCTCAAAAACAAGTCAACAATCACAGCTTCCATATTCCTGCCCTGATGGGTTCTTCTTAAGTTTCTTGAGTCTGGTCACATCTCGAAATTCTTAGCGGGATTCTTCCTCCGCCAGCTCTTATCAGTGACGTTCTCATCCTGAGGATTATTCTTTGTCAGAATTTAGATACACATTTCCTTTTTTTCTTCTTTTTTTACATTTGAAACTTCACAAAGGGTTTTGTATGCCACAGCAGGGGACGGCAACTTGGCACACAGACAGACTTGGCAGATTTATTTGTCTCTGAGATACTGAAGCTGCACTTCATAGAATATATCATTTAGATTAACCCTGCAGCTGTGATAAAACAGTAAATAAACTGCTTAATTGCAGCCCTGGGCTTTTTTTCAGGATAGTCATTGATGCGTGCAACATCAGAAGATCGCAATGTCAGATTTTATTCTGCATTTCCAAGCCACGTCCAAGTTACCTATTCAAGGCAGGGTAGCTGTAGGCTACGTGTATTGGAGGAGAAAATATAAAAGGAAAGAACAGCTAGGATAGGAAAGGAAGGGAAAAGGAAACGGTAAAGAAAAAAGGAGAGGAGAGGGAAAGAAAATGGAAAGAAAAGGAAAAGAAGAGGAAAAGAAGAGAAGAGAAGAGAGAATGGAGAGGTGAGAGGAGAGAGAGGAGAAAGAGGAGAGAGGTGAGGAGAGGAGAAGGGGAAGAGGGAGATGAAGAGGGAGAGGGAGAGGAAAAGGGGAGAGGAGAGGAGAGGAAAAGAAGTGAAGAAAGGAGAGTAAAAGGGAAGAAGAGAGCAGGGCCGGTGCTACCACTAGGCAAACTAGGCAGCCACCTTGGGCGCACTGTTGCCTAGGGGCGCGCGGCCACTGGTTTCCCTCTGCGTCTGCATGCTCTGCAGGCTGCAGCATGTAACTAACTCAGTCTCAGACAGCCGCTCTGTCTGACCAGTAGTGTAATTAGAGGTGCAGCACTGGAGCCAGCGCTAGAGGAAGGCAGAGCATCCTGTATAGCGCCGCCTCCTGTCACATGGGCAGGGTAAAGGGGGTGGAGTCAGGGGTGGGGCCAATGGGGACACAAAATTTAATTTTGCCTAGGGTGTCAAAAATCCTTGCACCAGCCCTGGAGGAGAGTAGAAAAGAGGAAAAGGGGAGAGGAGAGGAAAAGGGACAGGAGGGGAGAAGACGAGAGGGGAGGGGAGGGGAGGGGAGGGGAAAAGAAAAATGGAAACGGAGAGGAGACATGAGGAGAGGATAGGGAGGGGAGGGGAAAAAAAGGAAAGAAAAGGAAACAGAGAGAAAAGGAAAATTGAAAGGGAGAGGAGAGGAGCGGAGAAGAGAGGAGAGGAGAGGAGAGGAGAGGAGAAAAAAGGAAACAGAGGATGGAAAATGGAAAGGGAGAGGAGGGGAGAAGAGTTGAAGTTGGGTCGGTACGAGCACCCATGCATGAAGGCAATCCCTAAACCTCAGTTCATAGAGGATTAAATCATCCATAGTGTCTAGCTGAAATCACATTTAAAATAAGAGATCCGAGGATTCTAGACATTTCAGCTTTTTAACTTTGTCATATAAGATAGAGGACAGCTTTTCATTAAATAGGTACCATGACATTTTTCATGTCACCTGGTTAATGGTCGGAGCCCTGGACCACCCTGCTCTTGTTAGCGTCTGTTTTGCGGCAATGAAGATAAAAGTCAAGTCGATGTTCTGGGGAACATTCCGATGGTTTTAAATTCAACAAGGCTTCAGAGGAATTTCTAGGGAGCCTTGAACAATGTAGACTAATTGGTTGACCCTAGTCCAGAAATATTTGATTTATGACTCTAAGACATTCCCACCAGATGTGTGACTCAAGCCATGTTTTAATAGAATTAATATGATATATATATATCTGTCAGGGTTTTATTTCTGTCTTTGACCCCATTGAGGAGACTTTCTTTGGATTCTTCTCCTAGGTTTGGCTGGACTTGGGTCTACAATACTTACCATTCCTTCAATGGTCTGAGGTCCATCACCAGCACCAACATCCTCTACCCACCTTCTTTTGGGTGCTGAGCTGCAGCCATCTTCATTGGCTAGCACGGTATTACACCACTCCTGCACATGCCCAGGAGTTAAAGTGGTTGTCAACCCATGACAACCACTTTAACCTACAGGTAAGTCTATAATAAGGCTTACCTGTAGGTGCCCTGCATATCTCCCAAACCTGCACTGTTCAGGAAATATACTGTGTATTAGCATTGGTGACGTCATTTCCGCACATGCGCAGTGAAGAAACGGGCCTCCATGCCGTTTCTTTACTGAGATTGTGGCGTGACTGGCGGCTCCCGCGCGCATGAGCGGGAGTGACGCGGGAGTGACGTTACGCGACTCTGGCCAGTCACAGAGCCAAAGATCATGGCCCCGGAAGGAAGAGGGGCTGAAGATGGACGCTGCCAGCACAGGGGACATCGCTGAACATCACAGGCTTTGTTTGTAGGTCAGTGACACATAATGGGCTACTATGCGATGCATAGTAGCCCATTATGCTTCTGCTTTGCAGGGGAAAGTAAAGGAAGTAAACCCCATCAGAATGTAAACTGAGCTGCACATTTTCAGCTGAATGTACATTTTAAGGAAGACTGCAAGCAGGCAGGTCTTTTCTTCAATTAAAATACTGCCCGCTCATAGTTTTTGGAGACCTAAAGCAGAACTCTACCCATAACAACTTTATAAAAAATAATGTTCTTTAGCAGGGAACATACATTACACATTAATAATTATGCTACCCAAATAAGTGTGTGCTGTAAATCGCCTCCTGCATTGCTCCTGTTTCTTCTTGACTGAGGCTGCCATTTTGCTGAAGTCCAGAGCCCAAGTAGTAAATCATGAAGCGGAACTAAACCCCTTGATTTAATGGTTTCAAAAAACAGTAACATTCCTGAAATGCTGGCAGTTGCAGAAGCAACTTCTTGGCTGTAAAAGATAGTAGGCAAATTGGCCTCTGCAAATTCAGCAGTGCCTAAAAGCTCCTAAAAATGGAGAACAACTGAGCATGTGCAGAGCCGGGTGAAACAGTGTATTACTAGAATTTAAAACAGTATAGACACTTATTTTTAATGTTTTAAATAGCTATACCCCCAAAAGGGGCCAGCCTGAAGTCATCTAGCACTGGCAGGACTGGGCTTCTGCTATTTACCAGCAGCTTTCTTCTTTCAATGCTCAAGGCTGCTCTGCTGTAGGTTAATTACAAGCCACTCGTTGTTTCCACAGTAACTCACCTGATTACCATTACCTGCCTCATTAGCCCAGCTTGCAGCCAGCCCCTTTCTGCTATTTAAACAGCTTTGCTAATTCCCTCCATGCTCTCGTGTGGTCAACATCTCAGGTGTGTTTCTGCTGTGCTCCTGTGTATGACTTGGCCTGGCAGACATCTATTCTGATTCTGCTCCTGATTTTTGGCTTCTGACACCAATGACTTCTGGTTCCTGATTCCGGCTCGTCTGATTACCCACTCTGGCTTCCAAACCTGGCTTTTATTTTTGACTATGTTCCTGAACTGTTGTTATCTTTGCTATTACAAAAGATGTGCTTTTAACTGCATTTTCTGTCTCAGGCTGGTTTATGGTTCCTGACAAGCAGGACTTAATGTGTTTGTAAAGGCGCAAGGTTTTTTACCTTTGTGCATTCTATGCATGATGGTAAAACACCTTATGTGTGCAACACCCCCCCCCCCCAATACTTACCTGAGCCCACTCTTGATCCAGCGATGTCCTTGGCTCTCTGGGGACTCGGATTCCTGCTGCTTTTGGCAGCTGTCAATCACAGCCAGTGAGCCATTCAAGAGACAGAGGGGGCAGGGCCGTGCCACAGCTCCATGTGTGAATGGACACACAGAGCAGCAGCTCAGGAGAACGCCTCCCAGAGCAAGCTGCATGCTGTAGGGGCACAAAGAATGAGATAGGTGCGTGTGGGGGAGGTTTCTATTTAAAATAGGTGTCAGTGGAGGGTATCATCCTTAATTTAAATGTATTGCAAAAATATAGATAATAGGACTTTAATTACCCTTCCATTGAGCACAAAATGATCTAAAAATATTATAAAAATACACATTTTATTTCTAATAGTAAAACATGTATAAAATCATATATTCCTTATAGCTGTTTGTATATTGGTACCAACAGTCAGCATCTGCTATCAGCATGTACTGTTGTTCATCAAACTTTAGAGATAAGGTTGACGTGTTTCACAGGAGTTCCTGCTTCTTCAGGACCTCCTATCTCTTGAACAAGAGTGAATGATCAACAGGAAAATCTGTCTCTAAGGATAGAAAATATATATATTATATGCAACATCATTACAAAATTCATAGTATATATACAGATCAATCCTAACTAACCCAAGGGGTAGCGGAGGAGAGAGCAAAAAAATCCCAAAAAAATAAAGAGGGGGGAGAGACCAGGAACTGTCATGTTAACTCTTTTTGAATAAATATACTGTATATATAAATGTCATATATTGCAACATCACTAATTTTATATATATAGAGGTGGATAGAATATAGGTAAATATAATTACCTTGTTATACAAGTGACAACACAAATATGAAGTTCAATTATGCCAGGTCGAATAGGATAATATATAAAAAAAACAGTGTTGCACTAAACATAGATTTTGCTCATAAAGGGTTGATAAAAAATAAGTCCAATTGTAGAAAAACTCAAAAAACACAAATTTGTGAAATTGCAAATGAATCCAGAAGACCCTCCACCTCATGCATATACCACCTCAAGCAATATAGACTCTTACCAGAGAGCCTGGACCTGTTAGGAGAAGATCCATGCCTCCAGCGGTCCTTGGCGCCTGGGCGCGTTCACGCGCGCATGCTCCCGTGATCACGCACGTGCCGGAAACGGCGCCAAATGCTGCTATTTGAACTCGCTGCACCTGTCAGCAGGTACTGTCCGTTCTACAGCATTTACCCCCCAGTGTTTGTTCTGGGAAGACTTCCTGTTCCTGTGACCCCGGCTTCCCTTCTGGACCCTGCTATTATCTGCCTGCCTTGACCTCTGACTGTTTACGACCACTCTGCTGCCTGTGCCCCTTGTACTTCAATTGCCTGCCCGTTACCGACCCAGCCTGTACCTGACTATCCGTTTGCCTGATCCCTCTGTACTTCGCTGCCAGCCAGTTGCCTACCCGAACCGCACCACTGTCCTTCTGTCTGTACAAGCTTCAGTGGACTCATACCAGCCAACAGAGACTTGTCCAGCCCTCGTGCTCCCCTGCACTCCTGAGCTCCCTTTCTGCACTACCAGGGGTTTGCGAACCAGGGCCACAAGAGAGGTTGCCCCCGCATAAGCCAGATTTGTCCTCAGAACAAATTAAGAAATTTCACTGGATAATCAGAGCAGGCTCCATTCACCTCACGACCAGATTTAACCATGCAAATGAAGGAGACACCAGATAGTGTAAAAACCCCAAAAACTCATTTAATAAAAGGTTACATTTGTTCAGATAAAAGCCAGCATTGTAAACAACATAGGCGGCCGCCTGTGATAGACCACAGAGGAAGTAAACGTACCAATTTAGACCAGCACTCCACTTACCTCGGACGAGACTAATAGGTCACTTTAAAGAATTAAACAAGACTCCTGTTTAGACCGAATACGCCCCCGTTGGAGAGAACACCGGGACCAAGCGTTTGGGGACCATCACGTCTTTCCCTCGAGTCCTCACGTCCCCTCGTGCTCCCGACCTGTTCAGAGACAACCGACCATACTCAGGTGACTTCGAACATGTCTGTCTTCCTGTCACCACGCCAAGCCCATCCGTTGACCGACCGTCGCTTCATGT
>BLSH010031561.1:514148-528309 GCA_018402905.1 Glandirana rugosa | reverse complement strand
ACATTTCACTCCCCTCCTCATGGGTCGTTCTCAAGAATTGATTATATATTTGCCTCCCACTCAGCACTACAATATATCAAGGACTCCCACATCCACGACATAGTGATCTCAGACCACAGTCCGGTCTCGGTAACTATATCTGACTTCACAGCCACAACCTCTCCAAAGATCTGGAGATTCCCCTCATATCTAGCAGGGGACACACATCTTCAAGAGGTTCTGTGCACAACATGGGAAGACTACTCCAATAACAATAGACCGCACTGTCCCAATCCAAACCTTTTCTGGGACGCAGGAAAGGCTGTCCTGCGTGGCAAAATTATCGCCTACGCTGCCCACTATAAAAAAAACGCCACCAAAAGATACACAGAAGCAAGCAAACAACTGAGGGAATCCCAGAGAGCTCTCCAACAAACTGACACCCCAGAAAACAGACAAAAGAAGACAAACAATTCGAAACGTGGGCAGATCACATAGACCGAATACACACTGCACACTGGGACCTCACACTGCATAAACAGGGGAACAAGGCGGTGAAACTACTCGCCAGATTAAGTAAAGGCCAACACAAGCCTACCCATATCACTCACCTTAAAGACGCAGCCGGGAATCTAACTTCCAGTCCGGAAGCGATCAATGACATCCTTCGCCAATACTACACCTCCCTATATGCAACAGACAATCTAGAATCCTCTGCAGCGGGCACATTTTTAAACAGCCCTACGCTCCCATGTGTGGAGCCAGATCAATTAGACACACTGAATGCACCTATCAGCGAGACAGAAATTGAGCAGGCTATCAAAAACCTCCCTAACCACAAATCGCCTGGCCCCGATGGCCTATCCGCAGAATTCTACAAACTCACATCGAATTATATTCCCCGAGAATTAGCTCGGGTCTATAATGCAGGGAGGGAGGTCCATACCTTCCGACCGGCCACCAGGCCTATATAAAATTAATTGAAAAAAAAGGTAAAGATCCACAGGATCCAGGCTCATACCGCCCATCTCCTTGCTAAATGTTGACTCGAAACTTTTTTCAAAAATAATAGCATCACGCCTTGCGAAAATTTTGCCCTCTCTGATACATCCTGCACAGGCAGGTTTTACCCAAGGTAGGACAGCCACTTCTAATATACGTAAAGTCCTAGCGGTACTAGATTATGCTAAGTCACACCAGTCCCAAAATCTGGCCATCATAACCCTCGATGCAGAAAAGGCTTTTGATAATGTAAGTTTCCCCTGGTTATTCCAGACCCTAGATACGTTTGGTTTCTCGGGCCCGTTCATACACTTTGTCAAAAGCCTTTATGTGGCTCCTCAGGCGCAGGTAGTAGCAGCAGGGATTATATCTAGCCCCTTTCCCCTTCACAAGGGAACCAGGCAAGGATGCCCCTTATCCCCACTCTTATTTAATATCGCACTAGAGCCCCTTTCGAGATACCTTACCTCTAATATCCCCCTCCACGGAATCCGCATAGGAAACGAGGAGATCCGTGTTGCACTGTTCGCGGATGATATCTTAATATTCACCTCTGACCCCCAAAAAGACCTCCCGGTAATAATGGACACCTTCAACCTATACCGTAAATGCTCGGGTCTGAAAATCAATTTCACCAAGAGTGAAATTCTGCCCCTCCAACCCAAAAATAAGGCTAAGTGGATCGTAACCTCCCCACTTCCTATTGCCAAACACCACATCACCTACCTAGGTGTTAACATCGGCAGAGACTCTTCCTCTATCTATTCTCTCAACTATCCTCCACTAATTGCCAAAATCTTAAACCAGCTGGAATCATGGATGGACCTGCCCCTCACGCTCACGGGGAGATGCTGCTTATTCAAAATGATCAGCTTTGCCAAATTATTATACCCTATGCAAACGATCCCTATCCTAATCAAACATTCAGACCTCCAAAAACTCGATCGAGGCTTAACTGCCTTCCTCTGGCAACGCAAAAAACCCAGAACAGCACTGTCAAAGCTGCGTCTCCCGAGGGGCGAGGGGGGTTTGGGACTTCCGCATATTAGACTTTACAACTTATCGTGTGTTTTGTGTAGTGGTGTAGACTGGATAACTGGAAACTCAAAATATACCAATTATAAGATAGAATCAGCAATTGTCCACCCCTACGAGCTGGGTTCTGTTCTTCACTGTAACCCAAACAGCCTCCCGCCACACCTGAAACACAACCTCCTAGTAAAGGACACCCTAGTGGCCTGGAGAAATATAAGGCGGGCCCAACATCTTCCTGTCCACATGTCGGAGTTCCTACACATAAGGGGGAACCCGATGTTCACCCCCTCCACTCACCACGAGGCATTCCGCACATGGGATAGCCGCAACCTCAAAAAACCGATTGACCTATTCGACTCTACAACCGGACTACCTGTTCCAGCTCAGACAACATTGCAACGGTATAAACTGCCAGTCCACCATACTTTCTACATACACCAAATCACCACCTTCGTACGTAAAATCTGCCCAGACCCACGAGCCAGATTTCTACCTTCTGCCCTGGATACCATGATACGAAACAACAACTTCACCGTATCCCTTATCTACAAAAACCTTCTCCCCTTCTTCTCCAAACCACTGGAAACCTCGTCCATAAAAGCTTGGTCCAAGGAACTTGATCTAGACTTGCCCCAGGACTCAATCTTGAGAGGCCACAACAACATCCTGAAACTGACCACTAATGAGACCTGGAGAGAGATGCAACTCAAGATTCTCCATAGGGCATACATCCCCTACTACATCCCTCCGTCCTCACCAGGATCACGAATCTGTCCTTGGTGTGACCAGCCTAACCCAACGCTTTCACACAGGCTTTGGAAATGCCATGAAGTGTCAGTTTTCTGGTCCCAAGTTCAAGCCCTGATTGTCAAGGTTACAAACCAACCAATCGCTGGCCACCCTGTCCTAATGCTCTTTGGTGTCAATCCCAACACACACCAGGGATTAACCCCACTCGGAGCCCTCAAAGACGTATGGACACATATCTGCCTACTAGCGGCACTCAAAGCAATAATGTCTCATTGGACACAAATGCACCCCCCCACCAGCGTCTCCCCCTGTAGCCCCTCTCCTCTCTTCCACAGGGGGAGGGGCGAGGGCTGCAGGAAGGAGTATAGCCTCTCTTATCCATCCAGGAATATCTTTATTAATACCCGTTGATCTCATGGGAAACTTCAACCGTACCCATAGAGCCAGGCTTGCAGGATAACCTCTGATCCCCCCTCCCCCCCCCTTTTTTCCCTTCCCCTTCCTCTTCTCCATCCCCCCTCCTCAGTCCACCCCCATATTCTACATAGATTCTGCTCAGCCCCTACCAATAACTCACCCCCCCCCTTATTCCCCTCATCCCCCCCCCCCTCCAAAATGTATTTGTACTTGACTGTGTATTTGCATTGCTCATGTCATTAATAAAAATCTTTAAAATAAAAAAAACTTAGTAATGTTCATCTCCCACAGGCATTCAAGTATGACACTGGAGTTGGACAAACAATTGGAGCTGAGCTAAAGTTCAGCCCAAACATTGCCATGTTGGCAAACACCCAAATTTACGGGTGCCCGGTGGGATGTTCACCCGCCAATTTCCCCATAGTGCATTCTAAGCCCTGATTGGGCAAAGCTTTTTTTTTTTGTAGTCCGACGGTGCGGCGGGCATCGTGATTGACGATGGATTTACAAGGGGGGGGGGGCATTTTTTTTTTACTGAAGGAATTATCAAAAACTGCCTCCTGTCTATTTATTTTTTATACTTATTTTGGTGAATGAGTGGGGGTACCCCCTACTCATTCACATGGAGGGGGGCTGGGATATGGGGCCCCCCTTGCTGAAGGGGGCATCTAGATTCTGATAAGCCCCCCACCCGCAGAGCCCCACAAACACCGTCCAGGGTTGTCGCAAAGAGGCTAGTGTCCCCATCAACATGTCATTGGTCTTCAGTGAATGATAGGCTGCATTCTCAGTGATGTCATTTGTCTCTAGTGAATGGATAGGCTGCATTCTCAGTGATGTCCCCAGTTTCTAGTGAATGGATAGGCTGCATTCTCAGTGATGTCACCGGTCTCTAGTGAATGGATAGGCTGCATTCTCAGTGATGTCACTGCTCTCTAGTGAATGGATAGGCTGCATTCTCAGTGATGTCACCACTCTCTAGTGAATGGATAGGCTGAATTCTCAGTGATGTCACCAGTCTCCAGTGAATGTATAGGCTGCATTCTCAGTGATATCACTGGTCTCTAGTGAATGGATAGGCTGCATTCTCAGTGATGTCACTGGTCTCTAGTAAAGGGATAAGCTACATTTTCAGTGATGTCACCGCTCTCTAGTGAATGGATAGGCTGCATTCTCAGTGATGTCACCGGTCTCTAGTGATTGGATAGGCTGCATTCTCAGTGATGTCACCGGTCTCTAGTGATTGGATAGGCTGCATTCTCAGTGATGTCACTACTCTCTAGTGAATGGATAGGCTGCATTCTCAGTGATGTCACTACTCTCTAGTGAATGGATAGGCTGCATTCTGAGTGATGTCACTGGTCTCTAGTGAATGGATAGGCTGCATTCTCAGAGATGTCACCGCTCTCTAGTGAATGGATAGGCTGCATTCTCAGTGATGTCACCGGTCTCTAGTGATTGGATAGGCTGCATTCTCAGTGATGTCACCGGTCTCTAGTGATTGGATAGGCTGCATTCTCAGTGATGTCACTACTCTCTAGTGAATGGATAGGCTGCATTCTCAGTGATGTCACTACTCTCTAGTGAATGGATAGGCTGCATTCTGAGTAATGTCACTGGTCTCTAGTGAATGGATAGGCTGCATTCTCAGAGATGTCACCGCTCTCTAGTGAATGGATAGGCTGCATTCTCAGTGATGTCACCGCTCTCTAGTGAATGGATAGGCTGCATTCTCAGTGATGTCACTGCTCTCTAGTGAAGGGATAGGCTGCATTTTCAGTGATGTCACCGCTCTCTAGTGAATGGATAGGCTGCATTCTCAGTGATGTCACCGCTCTCTAGTGAATGGATAGGCTGCATTCTCAGTGATATCACCACTCTCTAGTGAATGGATAGCCTGAATTCTCAGTGATGTCACCAGCCTCTAATAAATGGATAGGCTGAATTCTCAGTGATGTCACCAGCCTCCAGTGAATGGATAGGCTGTATTCTCAGTGATATCACAGGTCTCTAGTGAATGGATAGGCTGCATTCTCAGTGATGTCACCACTCTCTAGTGAATGGATAGGCTGCATTCTCAGCAATGTCACCGCTCTCTAGTGAATGGATAGGCTGCATTCTCAGTGATATCACCGCTCTCTAGTGAATGGATAGGCTGCATTCTCAGTGATATCACCGGTCTCTAGTGCATGGATAGGCTGCATTCTCAGTGATATCACCGGTCTCTAGTGAATGGATAGGCTGCATTCTCAGTGATGTCACCAATCTCTAGTGAACGGATAGGCTGCATTTTCAGTGATGTCACTGCTCTCTAGTAAATGAATAAGCTGCATTCTTATCTAAATCTCCAGTCATTGGGGTTTAGTAAATGGGTAATTTACACTCTCAGCAGAGTTACCGGTCCCTAGTGGGCCCTTAGCACATCACAGTTGTATTTTGTGTTGGATGAATTCTTATTCCTGCGGTGTAAATTAAACACAGAATGTAGCTGTTTTTAATTGCCAACATTCAAATGCTTGGAAAAAGCGCTTCATAAATTCAAAGTGAAATTTTATATGCACAGTTCAGTGATTTGATGTTGGGAGAACTCATTTTCAAGTACATACTGTATATATTACTCATCTTATTGACATTTCCTTAAAATACAAGTTTATTAACATTTATGTACATATTTTGTCATTCCTGTTGCTGTGTTCCCATTTGTCATAATAAAGCGCATGTAGTGAATGGTTTATTACCCAGTAGTTTGTGAAGCCTCGTGATAAATATGCAAATGATTTGACATTGTTACTCTGCTGCTTTATATTAATCAATATAAAATGCACACATCATCCTTTATTGCTGGAATATGCAGGCTGGAAGGTCAGGCAAGGTTCCTCTGGGCACAGCAAGGGCATGTGTTGTACAATCTGAGTACCGTGACAGCCGAGCATGAAGGCGATGCCACACAAAAATGGATAAAATAGATCGGGATTATGATGTGTGTTCGATTTTCCCCCATTAAAGTGCTCCAGATACCTCTGGTTTCCAACACTTCTGGATATGTTGGGTAACTTGCTGCTCAATAGCTGCTGCAGTTCCTTCCACTGGGCGCTACATCACTACAGAGCCAGTGGCGGGCAGTGCCCGGTGGGGAACACACTTTCCAACATGCCAGTGGTACCTAGAGCTCTATAAGAGGTTTAAAACACTGCCCAATAAAATGGTGAGTACTCAACATATATTTGCAAAGTACTGCTATTACTTTATATACCCTATATTACCAAAAGTCAATCAAGATAGGAAAAGCCATGTCCATGTCCAAATATAAAGGTTTTACAAAGGCTGACGTGTGACCAAGGCAGGTGTGACGAAACGCGTCAGCCTTTGTATTTTCTTACATGTACCAATAAAACGTTTATATTGGGATATGGACATGGGGTTGCAGGTTTTTCCTATCTTGAAGTGTTGCCCGGAGGACGCAATGGCCAGAGCACCCTATCGTGGACTCAACCTCTATACCCAGAAGGTTCCCTTGGTGAGAACGCTGCAATTTTTGTCGATATATTACCAAAAGTATAGGGACACCTGCCTTTACACGCACATAAACTTTAATGGCATGCCAGTCTTAGTCCACAGGGTTCAATTTTGGGTTGGCCCACCCTTTGCAGCTATAACAGCTTCAACTATTCTGGGAAGGCTGTCCACAAGGTTTAGGAGTGTCTATGGGAATGTTTGACCATTCTTCCAGAAGTGCATTTGTGAGGTCAGGCACTAATGTTGGACGAGAATGCCTGGCTCGCAGTCTCTGTTCTAATTCATCCAAAAAGGTGTTCTATCAGGTTGAGGTCAGGACTCTGTGCAGGCAAGTCAAGTTCATCCACCCCAAACTCGCTCATCCATGTCTTTATGGACCTTGCTTGGTGCACTGGTCCAAATCATTTGGTGGAGGGGGGGATTATGGTGTGGGGTTGTTTTTCAGGGGTTGGGCTTGGCCCCTTAGTTCCAGTCAAGGGAACTTTTAAGGCGTCAGCATACCAAGACATTTTGGACAATTTCATGCTTCTAACTTTGTGGGAAGAGTTTGCGGATGGCCCCTTCCTGTTCCAACATGACTGCGCACCACTGCACAAAGCAAGGTCCATAAAGACATGGAGGAGCGAGTTTGGGGTGGAGGAACTTTACTGGCCTGCACAGAGTGCCAGTACCCATCCCAGACCAGTACAGCAGCTCTGCCTTTCCTAGAGGCCACTCTCCCTTCCGGCCTGTCCTGAACAGAGGCAGCATCATGTGACCTGCTAGCCTATAGCTGATTGGAGTAGTGGGCGTTCCGCGGTCAGTGCCTCCTCGTGCCTGGAAAGTTGGTGGGGCAGTGACACAGCTGGAGCCTGGAGACACTGAGGTAGGGTTTGTGCCTGGCAGCGAGAGTCGTCAGATGCAGGGCAGAGTAGAGTGAGTAAAGAGCACACACTTCTATACTGTACAGTGTGTATGGCCTGATCTGTGCTCAGACTCCTCACTAGGGTTGCCACTTTTTCTTCAAGCCAAACACGAACACTTTAGAGGCGCACAGCAAACTTTTTGTTTCTTGCATGCACTGTAGCAGGGATTCTCAACCAGGGTTCTGTGGAACCCTAGGGTTTCTCCAGAGGTTGCTAGGGGTTCCCCGAGCAGTGGACAATTTCTGTCTCTCAGATAAATTCCCACTGATACCCTTGATCCTATTTTAGCTATTTGTCAGGGGTAATTCTTCCCATTGACCATCACACTAATGTATCATGAGTTGTAGATTTCTAATTTTTAGCAGGGGTTTCCCAAGACCGGAGAATTATTTTAAGGGTTCCTCCGTGTTGAAAAGGTTGAGAAGGGCTGCACTATAGGATTGTAACAGATCTGGGACACCTTTGGAAATAGTAATGCGGCGTGCAAAACGTCCCCTCACCCTCCTGTCAGGCCCTGTTCCGAGTCACATTCCTATCTGAATATTGTGTCCGGGTTTCAGACGGACTAAAACCTGGACACCCTGACTGTCCTGGTGAATCCCGGACAGGTGGCAACCCTACTCCTCACATATGTGATGTCACCCCATCCTCCCCTTCTCCTCCCCCCTCCTTCCCCCCTCTTCCCCCTCTACACCAAAGGCAAAGGGGGTGGAGTCAAGGGCAGACCCAAAATGAGGTTTCGTCTTGGGTGTCAAAAATCCTTGCACCAGCCCTGGTAGCACACAGAGGATTTTTTACATCCATGCATAGAATGCACCTTCAACCTGGGGGAGGGGAGGCCAGGTACAGGAGAGGGGGCCTGTGTGTAAGAGGGTTCCCAGCTCCGCCCCCCGGGGAAGGGGCTCACTCTGCTCTCTAGAATAGGGGATGTCATCTGCACCACAGCTGACCATACACTCTACAATCTCCATCCATCGTACAATCTGTACCACCTCTATCAAGCTGGCTGTATGATTTTCATCATAAGGGCTATGCAATCTGTACAATCTCCTTTAAGATGTATACTATACAGTCTGATTGTACAATCTACATCAAGATGGCTGCACGCAATACAATATGATTGTATGATCTCCTTCCAAACGGCCGCACACTATACAATCTGATTATATGATCGCCTCCAAGATGGCTGCACACAATACAGACTGATTGTATAGACTCCTCCATGATGGTTGCACACTATGCAATCTCCTCCAAGATGGTTGCTCATTATACAATCTGATTGTATTATCTTCTCCAAGTTGGCTGCACACAATACAGTCTGATTGTATTATCTCCTCCAAGATGGTTGCTCATTATACAATCTGCTTGTATGATCTCTTCCAAGATGGCTGCACACAATACAGTCTGATTGTATGATCTCCTCCAAGATGGCTGCACACAATACAATCTGATTGGGGGCTAAGAATATGCATGCATCGTACATACTAGGGGGAGTACAATTGGGGGAATCCATAATGGAGAAGGATCTGGGGGAGTCCACGGTGGAGAAGGATCGGTGGGAATCCATAGTGGAGAAGGATCTGGGGGTTTTGGTAGATCATAAGCTTAATAATGACATCCAATGCCAAGTTTCCAAAGCGAGCAAAATCCTTTCTTGTATTAAGAGTGAAATGGACTCCAGAGATAGAGACATTATTTGCCCCCCTGTACAAATCATTAGTAAGACCTCATCTGGAATATGCAGTTCAGTTTTGGGCACCATTTCTCAAAAAGGATATCGGGGAACTGGAGAAAGTGCAGAGAAGGGCAACCAAACTAATAAGAGGCATGGATGAGCTCAGCTATGAGGAAAGATTAGAGGATCTGAATTTATTCTCTCTTGAGAAGATGAGATTAAGGGGGGATATGATCAACATGTACAAATATATAAGTGGTCCATATAGTGAACTTGGTGTTGAGTTATTTACTTTAAGGTCATCACAGAGGACAAGGGGGCACTCTTTACATCTAAGGAAAAAAAATGTTATCTTCAAATACGGAAAGGTTTCTTCACAGTTAGAGCTGTGAAAATGTGGAATAGACTCCCCCCAGAGGTGGTTTTGGGCAGAACGGTAGATTGCTTTAAAAAAGGCCTGGATTCTTTCCTTAATGTAAATAATATAACTGGGTACTAACATCTTTAGGTAAAGTTGATCCAGGGTGAATCTGATTGCCTCTCGGGGATCAGGAAGGATTTTTTTCCCCCGTTATAGCAAATTGGATCATTGGCTTTGCTGGGGTTTTTTGCCTTCCTCTGGATCAACTGTGGGTGAAGGATTGTATATGGGATTGTATGGTTATATATATTTTTTCAATTTTTTGGGGTTTTTTTGGGTTGAACTGGATGGACTTGCGTCTTTCTTCAACCTAACTAACTATGTAACCTTTACAACTACTTTCAATTTCTCTAAAAGGAACTTTTCAGTATGAAACACTCCTCAGTACACATCCGGGAATTTACTAAAGGAGATGGAAATCTTCCAGTTACGAAAAATTCATTTGCACATGATTCATTATTCCAAGTAATCAGGAGCTTGCTTTTTTACATTGTACAGTATAACTGAAGTGAATGTTCGCACAAATCATCCAGTGAAGATTCTCAATACCTCTCAATGTCATAATTGGCCTTGTTGCAGGCACATGACTAGGTGACCAAATGTTTGTGGGCACCTGACCTTCACATGTATCTGTCTGGCAAGTCTCCAAATTAATCAGTTTAGGTGTTTCCAGAATCCCAGTGAAGGGTGCTGATGATGTTTGACATTTTAGACAATTGTGCTCTTACAACCTTGTGGTCAGAGTTTAGTGAAGACCCCTTTATGTTCCAGCATGTCTGTGCCCCTGTGTACAAAGCCAGCTCCATAAAGACATTGTGTGACCAGTTAGGGGAGTGTTCTGCACAGAGCCCTGACCCCAACCCTACTGAATACCTTTGGGATGAATTGTAAAGCAGATCATGAGCCAGGTCTTCTTAACCAACATCAATACCTGACCTCACAAATGGACGCACATTTCCTAAGACTGCACAGAGTCCTGACCTGAACCTTACTAAACATCTTTTGGATGAATTGGAACGCCGATTGTGAGCCAGGTCTTCTCACCCAACATCAGTACCTGAGGTCACAAACGGGCACACATTCCCAAAGACTGCACAGAGCCCTGACCTCAACCTTGCTCAATGCATTTGGGATAAATTGGATTGCTGATTCCGAAGCAGTTCTGGATTTGGAGAGGAAGTATTTTATATATAATATTGCTATTATACTGAAGCCAAGTACACCCAACACGAAATTACATCTGACAATGCAGGGGGAAGTGGGAGGATTGTTGAGGTTGTAGGTGTAGCGGGAGGCATTTCAGCAATATAATGAGTGGAGCTGTAACTGGAGGTACATGCTCCTGAGGACGCCCATTGGTTGGTGTGAAACATGTTGGAAAGGGCTTCTGGTGACGTCACTTTCAATCTGTGGAGGGCAGGCTGGAGCAGCACTTCTGGCTCTAGATGTGAACATAGGATATTTTTATTTGGGGGGGGGGGGTGGTTTGGCCACTCAACCCAATGGCTGCTTAGTCTTAGCGCTTTATTAACGGCTACTCAGCAGCAGCCCACACAGTTTGCGATCTATCATAAGTCCGGTGTCGGAATGACTAAAGGCGCTCCTGCCCACCACTCCTCCAGTTCCCAGTAGCCATGAAACTTACAGATTTCTTCCCTGGGGTCAGTAGAGAGGACACACAAACTTTTTTCTGCAAAGTTGGGCCAATTCCAGATTAATGACGTTGGATTTGTAATGGGATGGTTAGTAGTCCACAAACCTTTAAGGATATAGAATAGCCTAAAATGCCATAAAAAAAGAACTAGATTTGCTCACGAGAAAAGTTAAAAGTATGCAAATTAAAAAATTCAAGCAACATACACTATATTTCCAAAAGTATTGGGACACCTGTCTTTACACTCACATGAAATTTAATGGCATCCCAGATTTAGTCCGTAGGGTTCAATATTGAGTTGGCCCACCCTTTGCAGCTATAACAGCTTCAACTCTTCTGGGAAGGCTGTCCACAAGGTTTAGGAGTGTGTCTACGGGAATGTTTGACCATTCTTCCACCACTGATGTTGGTAAAGGAAACCTGGCTTGCAGTCTCCACTCTAAGTCATCCAAAAGGTGTTCTGTTAGGTTGAGGTCAGGACTCTGTGCAGGACAGTCAAGTTCCTCCACCCCAAACTCGCTACTCGCTCATCCATGTCTTCATGGACCTTGCTTTGTGCATTGGTGCGCAGTCATGTTGGAACAGGAAGGGGCCATCTCCAAACTGTTCCCACAAAGTTGGGAGCATGAAATTGTCCAAAATGTCTTGGTGTGCTGACGCCTTAAGAGTTCCCTTCACTGGAACTAAGAGACCAAGCCCAACCTCTGAAAAACAACACCACACCATAATCACCCCCCCCACCAAATGATTTGGGACAGTGCACAAAGCAAGGTCCATAAAGACATGGATGAGCGATGTTGGGGTGAAGGAACTTGACTGGCCTGCACAGAGTCTTGACCTCAATCTGATAGGCATGGCCTGATCAGTGCGCCTGTCATACCATCACAGGCCGCAGACTCTGAAACGCATCGCAGTTTAGTGACGTCACACGCCTCCTGCTCTCCAGACCTCGTTCTGACATTCGCTGTGACTCGGCCGGTCAGTCTTTGGCTTCAGACTGGACACAGCTATCAGCGCCTGTGGATTCCACACGGACTGGAGGAGATTTACAACCATTACTCCTTGCTTTTGGGATGCATGTCCCTCACAGATGTGCCTTTTATCTCTTCTAAATGTGAGTTGCCTATTGTATGGTTGTTTTAATAAACTCTCCTTACGTCTACACTCAGAGGTGCCTTCTCCCTTGCGTTCTCTCCTACAGCGTTTGGAATTCCTAAGGAGTGCATCCCTGTATGTGGACACTTTCTTCACTTCATTTATGGACACATCTGGACTATCAGGGCTCTATTGGTGCTTGGATTTTGCACCTAATACTTGTTCTGTTTTGGGATGAATTAGAGTGGAGACTGTGAGCCAGGCCTTCTCATCCATCAGTGCCTGACCTCACAAATGTGCTTCAGACATTCCCATAGACACTCCTAAACCTTGTGGACAGCCTTCCCAGAAGAGTTGAAGCTGTTATAGCTGCCAAGGGTGGGCCAACTCAATATTGAACCCTACGGACTAAGACTGGGATGTCATTAAAGTGGTTGTCACCTCGTGACAATCACTTTAACCTACAGGTAAGCCTATAACAAGGCTTACCAGTAGGTGACTTGCATATCTCCTAAACCTGCATGGTTTAGGAGATATGCAGTGTCTGTGCTGTGCCGACGTCATGTCGGCACATGCGCAGTGAAGAAACGGCCTTCGTGCCGTTACTCCACTGCGATCGTGCCGTGTCTGGCGGCTGTCGCGTGCATGTGCGGGAGTGATGTCACGCGACTCCGGCCAATCACAGCGCCGGAGTCGCGGCCCCGGACGGAAGAGGGGCTGAATATGGATGCCACCAGCACAGGGGACAGCGCTGGACATCGCAGGCTTCGTTTGCAGGTAAGTGGCACATAATGGGCTACTATGCAATGATGTATAGTAGCCCATTATGCTTCTAATTTACAGGGGTATATTGCGGAAGTAAACCTCATCTGGGTTCAGGGGAGGGCTGGCAGCCTTAGGCCTGGGGGGCAAGTCCAGTAAAGTGGCCCATTGAACCACCGAATCAGCTCACCACCCATGTCCACCTGGTTTTATATTAGATATTGATGTTATGAAGCAAAACAAATATGATACAATGTGGTAACATAATTTAATGTTAATAGCAACAAAGGAGGTGCAGCCTCATCAGTGCCCATCAATGCAGCCTCATCAGTGCCCATCAATGCAGCCTCACCAGTGCCCATCCAATGCAGCCTGCAATGCAGAAAGAGGAGAGCCGCCGGATTACAAAGAGTGGGGATCTCCTGCTTACCTGGTGCGGATGCTGTCATACGAAATCCCGCCTCCTGGACCGGCTCCTATAATAGACATCATCCATGGTAGGGCCGGCCCTGGGCGACCCCCTCTGCTTGCAGTTAGTTGGCGGCCGTGCCCCTGGCCCCTACTTCCTCCACAAAAAGAAAATATCGTCAGCGGGCAACGGCAACTGGGCCACCCTGCCCCCTGGCCCAGCCCTCCCCTGTTTACTTCCTCTTTAAAGTTCATGTGCATGTAAAGGCAGGCGTCCCGATACTTTTGGTAAAATAGTGTATGAGGTTAAAGCCTAATTCATAAAAACTGCATAAGCTATATATTTTGCATTTACCTGATCCCCACATAATTCAGATGCTAAACATTTCTTACTTTTGATTTCCAATGTAACAGTATAGGAAATAAGATAATAATAATATTTGACATCTAGGTAAAACTTTTTGTTCTTTCTCTGTCTTTTTTTTTTTTTTTTTTTTTAGCAGGATATGACAATGTAACCTTTAGTTTTCATTCTTTACAAA
>BLSH010031561.1:468966-487420 GCA_018402905.1 Glandirana rugosa | reverse complement strand
CAACATAAAAATCTCCATTGGCGACGTTTAAAAAATTCTACAGGTTAGCATTTTTGCGTTACAGAGGAGGTCTAGGGCTAGAATTATTGCTCTCGCTCTAACGATCGCGGCGATACCTCACATGTGTGGTTTGCACACCGTTTTCATATGTGGGCGGGACTTATGTATGCGTTCGCTTCTGCGCGCGAGCTCGCAAGGACGGTGCGCTTTAAATTTTTTTTTTTAATTATGTATTTTACTTTTTAATTTTTATTTTTACAACTTTTTAAAAAAAAAAAAAATTTTTGATCACTTTTTTTCCTATTACAAGAAATGTAAACATTCCTTGTAATAGAAAAAAGCATGCCAGGACCTCCAAAATATGAGATCTGGGGTCAAAAAGACCTCAGATCTCATTTTTAGACTAAAATGCAATAAAAAAAAAAAAAAAAAAATTTTGAAAAAAGTGGCAGGGGAAAAAAAAAAATGTCCCCTTTAAGAGCAATGGGCGGAAGTGACTTGTGACGTAGCTTCCGCCCAGCATTGTTATGGAGCCGGGTGAGCGGCTTCAGCCGCTCACTCGGCACACGGACACCAGAGGGAAAGGACGCGATCATCTCCGCCGCTGCCGGCGGGTCCGGTAAGCGGCGGAGATGACCGGAAAGCGGCGGGAGGGGGGGCACCTCTCCCGCCGCTGATAAAAGTGATCTCGCGGCGAATCCGCCGCGAGATCACTTTTATCTTACGCAGAATCGCCTGCAGAAAAAAAAGATACCGGGGTTATGGTAGCTATCTGCTACCATAACAACGGTATCCCACTTCAAAGTACCGCCGTCAAACGACGTGCGGCGGTCCGGAAGTGGTTAATGCATATTAATGCCAGGACACAGGGATATTAATGCCAGGACACAGGGATATTAATGCATATTAATGCCAAGACATAGGGATATTAATGCCAGGACACAGGGATATTAATGCATATTAATGCCAGAACACTGGGATATTAATGCCAGGACACAGGGATATTAATGCATATTAATGCCAGGACACAGGGATATTAATGCATATTAATGCCAGGACACAGGGATGTTAATGCCAGGACACAGGGATATCAATGCATATTAATGCCAGGACACAGGGATATCAATGCATATTAATGCCAGGACACAGGGATATTAATGCCAGAACAAAGGGATATTAATGCATATTAATGCCAGGACACAGGGATATTAATGCCAGGACACAGGGATATTAATGCATATTAATGCCAAGACATAGGGATATTAATGCCAGGACACAGGGATATTAATGCATATTAATGCCAGAACACTGGGATATTAATGCCAGAACACTGGGATATTAATGCATATTAATGCCAGGACACAGGGATATTAATGCCAGGACACAGGGATATTAATGCATATTAATGCCAGGACACAGGGATATTAATGCATATTAATGCCAGGACACAGGGATATTAATGCCAGGACACAGGGACTGTAACCAGAACACATAAGGGATGAGTAAGGTAGTTTAGTTTCACATTAAACAGAGCTGTGCTGCTTCTAAGAGCCGTTCTGTGCTTTGTAAGTGTGACTAATCACATTGGAATGCAGAGAATGCTGAGAGAGAGCTGCAGTTCTTCACTGAGATCAGGAGGTGGGCGGGACTGAACAACTAACATCAGCTTGTCCCGCCCACCTGCCGACATCAGGCTGAGAATCTGACACCTCTCTCAGCATTCTCTGCATTCCAATGTGATTAATCACAGTTACACAGCACAGAACAACTCTTAGAAGCAGCACGGCTCTGTTTAATGTGAAACTACTCATCACCCACAGACACTGACTCGGGTATAAGCCGAGGGGGGTCTTTTTCAGCACAAAAAAGTGCTGAAAAACTTGACTTATACCCGAGTATATACGGTATATCCAAAAAAATAAATAAAAAAAAAACAAATTTATTCATCAGTTTTGGTTGATATATATATACATAGTATCTCACAAAAGTAAGTACACCCCTCACATTTTTGTAAATATTTTATTCTATCTTTTCATGTGACAACACTGAAGAGCTAACACTTTGCTACAATGTAAAGTAGTGAGTGTACAGCTTGTATAACAGTGTAAATTTGCTGTCCCCTCAAAATAACTCAACACACAGCCATTAATGTCTAAACCACTGGCAACAAAAGTGAGTACACCCCTAAGTGAAAATTTCCAAATTGGGCCCAATGTGTCAATATTTTATGTGGCCACCATTATTTTCCAGCACTGCCTTAACCCTCCTAGGTATGGAGGTTGCCACTGGAATCCTCTTCCATTCCTCCATCACAGAGCTGGTGGATGTTAAAGACCTTGCGCTCCTCCACCTTCCGTTTGAGGATGTCCCACAGATGCTCAATAGGGTTTAGGTCTGGAGATGCTTGGCCAGTCCATCACCTTTACCCTTAGCTTCTTTAGCAAGGCAGTGGTCGTCTTGAAGGTGTGTTTGGGGTCGTTATGTTGGAATACTGCCCTGCGGCCCAGTCTCTGAAGGGAGGGGATGATGCTCTGCTTCAGTATGTCACAGTACATGTTGGCATTCATGGTTCCCTCAATGAACTGTAGCTCCCCAGTGTTGGCAGCATAGATGTGCACAGCCCATTGCATTAGGGTGTGCATCAAAAGAGATTGTAGTAGTTTATATTTATTTTTTTGTATTATTTTTTACAATATTATATTTTATTAATTTTTTTTTTACAATTTTTTTAGAAGCCCTGCTGGGGGGCTTTGGTGAAATATCAGGGGTCTAACCAGACCCCTGATGTCTCACTTTTGAGACAGAGAAAGAGACTGAGGACAGAGATCTCCCAGTCAATTTCTCTGCAGCCAGGCTGCACCACACTTATGGTCGGCAGCACTCATGCAGCCCCAGACCATGACACTCCCACCACCATGCTTGACTGTAGGCAAGACACACTTGTCTTTGTACTCCTTACCTGGTTGCCACCACACACGCTTGACACCATCTGAACCAAATAAGTTTATCTTGGTCTCATCAGACCACAGGACATGGTTCCAGTAATCCACGCCCTTAGTCTGCTTGTCTTCAGCAAACTGTTTGTTGGCATTCTTGTGCATCATCTTTAGAAGAGGCTTCCTTCTTGGGATGACCGCCATGAAGACCAATTTGATGCAGTGTGCGGCGTATGGTCTGAGCACTGACAGGCTGACCCCCTCCCCTTCAACCTCTGCAGCAATGCTGGCAGCACTCATACATCTATTTCCCAAAGACAACGTCTGGATATGACGCTGAGCATGTGCACTCAACTTCTTTGGTGCACCATGGTGAGGCCTGTTCTGAGTGGAACCTCTCCTGTTAAATTGCTGTATGGTCTTGGCCACCATGCTGCAGCTCAGTTTCAGGGTCTTAGCAATTTTCTTATAGCCTAGGCCATCTTTATGTAGAGCAACTATTCTTTTTTCAGATCCTCAGAGAGTTCTTTGCCATGAGGTGCCATGTTGAACTTCCAGTGACCAGTATGAGAGAGTGAGAGTGATAACTCCAAATTTAACACACCTGCTCCCCATTCACACCTGAGACCTTGTAACACGAACAAGTCACATGACATTGGGGAGGAAAAATGACTAATTGGGCCCAATTTGGACATTTTCACTTAAAAAGTGTGTATTCACGTTTGTTGCCTGCGGTTTAGACATTAATGGCTGTGTGTTGAGTTATTTTGAGGGGACAGCAAATTTACACTGTTATACAAGCTGTACACTCACTACTTTACATTGTAGCAAAGTGTCTTTTCTTCAGTGTTGTCACATGAAAAGATAGAATAAAATATTTACAAAAATTTGTGGGGTTTACTCACTTTTGGGAGATACTGTACTTCCTCATATTTGTGGTAAAAAAAAATTGCAATCGGCGTATATTGATTGGTTTGCACAAAAGTTGCCGTATTTACAAACCATGAGAATCAATTCATGGCATTTTTACTTTTACTACTTTTTTTGACAAGTAATGCCGGCGATCTGCGATTTTTAGCGGGGCTGCGATAGATATTGCGGCGGACATTTCGGACATTTTTGATACTTTTTTGGGACCTTTGACATTTATACAGCGATCAGATCTAAAAAAAACCCCACTGATCACTGTTTAAATGTCATTGTCAGGGAAGAGGTTAACCTGCAGGGGGCAATCAAGGAGTTAACTATGTTCCCTGGGTGTGTTCTAACCGTGTGGGGGCTGGGCTGGCAGAGGCATGACAGATATAACTGATCCCGAATACAGGGATCAGTAGATCTCTGTCATGCCGCCCGTCAGAGCGGGAAACCCGTTCACCGGCGGTTCACCGTTCTTCCCATGCAGTAAGCCATCGCAGGTTGCCGGCAGACATCAAGTCCGCCCGACCCGCGGCCACAGTGATGGAGCGCGCGGTGGGCACGAGAGCACGCCGGCGGTGGCGCGCACTCTGCAGCAGTAAATGTATGCGAGCCGGTCGTTAACCGGTTAAATGCCCAACTTTGGGCAAAAAAAAGTTTTCCCTTGCAGCGGGGCTATGTCCGCACTGCAAGGATTAACTGCTCATTTTTGTCTAGGGGATTGGAGAAGGAAGCTATACTTAACTATTTCTCTCATCCTTCTGGCACAAGACTGGTCTCTGTGGCTACCCCCCCCACCCCCCCCACCCATAGCGGTCTAGCGGTGGACTGCTCCTGACGTCATCAAGTCCCTAGATCTGCTCTGGATGTCAGGAGCAGTCCAATGCTGGATCATGGGGAGAGCATTTTTTGAGCTAATACCAGCCCCTTTACACCAAGTATCGTACGAAGACACGATGTTGAGGTAAAATCCAAAGGAGTGACTGTTTACTGAACAGAAATACAGGTTTTTATACACTTCAAAAATAAGTCAGTCACCACATGAACAATAAAACCAAACATTTACCCAAAATATCACACGATGGTTAGATAACAAGCTAAAGTTGACACAAGGCTAATCCCATCAGAACCAGATGGTTAGCCAACAGACAGAAACAATAGGTGACTCGATTAACAATTAACAATGGAAATTCACCCCTAGGAGGCACACAATGGGATAGACACACATGACAAACAGTGATCCCACCTCCACCTCAGACTGGCCGGCACCCATCTACAACAGTCTATGAGACCAACCCATACAATATTCCCAGTGGAATTAATTAATCTGCATAGATTTCTTTAGGAATATTGTTGATAAATATTTCTGTCCCAAGTTAAGGAGCTTCTCTAGCCCAGTCTGCAGGAGGGCCACCATATTCCTTCTGACCATTAACCTGTACAAGATTAAAGTTATACTAAAGGCTCATATTGTTTGTCATACGCACCTCCTCTGTGCAGCGGTTTTGCACAGAGTGGCCCCTAACCCCATCTTCTGGGGTCCTCCAGCGGTGCTCCGGGCTCCCCCTCTGCTCGAGTGACCACCGCACTTCGCTGGGGTCACCCATGCGGGCGCGCTCTAGAATCCTGCTTTTGCGTGTATTCACACAAACAGAGGGACTCGGCCCCACCCCGTCTCCCGAGTCATTCGACTTGATTGACAGCAGCGGGATCCAATGGCTCCCCAGCTATAAATCCAGCCAATGAGGACCGGAGCAGCTCGGGTGAGGTGCGAGGCTCGTCCCCGCCGTGGGTTCGTTTTGGGCTCAGGTAAGTAAAGGGGGGCTTGGGGGGCTGCTGCAGGTGGAAAGGTTTTTCACCTTAATGCAAAGAATGCATTAAGGGGAAAGACTGTGAGGGTTTACAACCCCTTTAACCACTTCAGCCCCGGAAGGATTTCCCCCTTTAGGACCAGAGCCCTTTTTGTGATTCGGCGCTGCGTCACTTTAACTGAAAATTGCGCGGACGTGCGATGTTGTATCCAAACGAAATTTGCGTCCTATTTTTCCCACAAATAGAGCTTTCTTTTGGTGGTATTTGATCACCGCTGCGTCATTTCTGATCACCGCTATAAACAAAAGAAGAGCGACAATTTTGCAAAAAAACCCAAATTTCTTACTTTTTGCTAAAATACAAATCCAAATAAAAAATATAAAAAAACATTTTTTTCACCAGTTTTGGCCGATTTATATTCTTCCTCATATTTGTGATAAAAAAAATCGCAATCGGCGTTTATTGATTGGTTTGCGCAAAAGTGCCAAAAAATTCATTTCTGGGGTTTTTATTTATTTATTTATTTTTTTACTAGTAATGGCGGCGATCTGCGATTTTTAGCGGTACTGCAATATTGGGGCGGACATGTCGGACATTTTGACACTTTTTTGGGACCATTGGCATTTATACAGCGATCAGTGCTATAAAAATGCACTGATTACTGTGTAAATGTCATTGGCAGTGAAGGGGTTAACCTGCAGGGGGCGCTCTAAGGGTTAACAGTGTTCCCTGGGCGTGTTCTAACTGTGGGGGGACCGCCCTAGTTGGGGAAGGGAAGTGGTCACAGCCTCCATGTACAGGAAGGCTGTGATCACAGCCCTTCCCCCCTCACAGAACGGAGGTCCGTGTTTACATACACAGACCTCCGTTCTTTCACTCCGGGGGGGGGGGGGCATCTCCCTGGCCCTCCCCGGACTCAGTGAGCGTGCGGGCGCGCCTCCGGTGGCGCGCGTTCACTGGGCGCGATCTCGCAGCCGCCGTCATATGACGGCGATTTGCGCAGGAGCGCCACACTGTCGCCGTCAATTGCCGATCAGCGGTTGGCAAGCAGTTAATATTACACCTTTCCATCCACTCCAGAAGCCCAGGCTGCCACAACCGCAACAAACAGTAACTGTTCAGTCTTCAGGGGGCACAAGCACACCAGTTTGGGAAATGTTTTCACCCACCACTAGCATACAGCAGCAGCCCTGAAGAAGGGGGAAAGATAAAGAAATAATGGCACACTGGCCTAGCGCATTATCCTCAGATAAAATTATTTTATTAAAAAGTTAAAAACATACTCACAAGCAAGCCGTAAAAAGAAGCATGTTAAACATTTGTTCTTCCAATCCCTAACCGTATACACTATGCGGTTGGCCTCTCACACAAAGATGGATGGCTAACGTGTTTCAAGGTATCAAGCTCTTCATCAGAGCCTGAATGAAGAGGTTGATAAGGAGGATAATGCGCTAGGCCAGTGCGCCATTGTTTCTTTATCTTTGCTACGGTGTCTCTGGACTTCCCCTAATTCATCAGTGGCAGCAAGGTGGCGCATTACCCAGAGAGATACATATAATAAGAATACATATTATTGGGTGGAAGAGGCCTCCTCTCCGAGCGCAGGAAGGAGTTTTTGTTTGTTTGTGATCTGAAGAAGGGGCAGTATTTTTTCCCCTGAAACGCTTGGCTTTATTACATTTTGCTACTTTCAATAAAACCACCACTTATTTACCTTAATTTCACTTCTAACTGGTTATTGGGCGCTCCTTTGACATACCCTTACAAATAACTGCAGAAACGACCTTAACCACTTCAGCCCCGGAAGAATTTCCCAGGTTAGGACCAGAGCACTTTTTGCGATAACTGACAATTGCGCGGTCGTGCGACGTTGTACCCAAACGAAATTTGCGTCCATTTTCCCCCACAAATAGAGCTTTCTTTTGGTGGTATTTGATCGCCTCTGCGTCATTTCTGATCGCCGCTATAAACAAAAGAAGAGCGACCATTTTGCAAAAAAACCCAAATTTCTTACTTTTTGCTAAAATACAAATCCAAAAAAAAAATATATAAAAAAACATTTTTTTCCATCGGTTTTGGCCGATTTTTATTCTTTATTCTTTCTCATATTTGTGATTAAAAAAAAAAATCACAATTGGCGTTTATTGATTGGTTTGCGCAAAAGTGGCCGCGTTTACGGATGGTGAGAATTCATTTCTGGGGTTTTTTATTTTTTTTTATTTTTTACTAGTAATGGCGGCGATCTGCGATTTTTATTGGGACTGTGATATTGCAGCGGACATGTTGGACATTTTTGACACTTTTTTGGGACCAATGATATTTATACAGCAATCAGAAATTTAAATGTCCACTGCTTACTGTATAAATGTCATTGGCAGTGAAGGGGTTAACCTGCAGGGGGAGATCTAGGGGTTAACTCTGTTCCCTAGGCGTGTTATAACTGTGGGGGGGTTGGGCTACCATGGGCATGAGAGATCTAACTGATCCCAGTGACAGGGATCAGTAGATCTCCCATGCCCCCACTAACAGAGCGGGGAACTGCCGTGTTTACATCGGCGGTTCCCCGTTATTTGCCTGTGGCCGCTCATCGCGGCTCACCGGTGGACATCAGGTCCGCCCGAGGCGCGGGCACACTGCTCAGGAGTGCGGCGCGCGCCCCCTAGCGGCCACTCGCAGATCGCCGTGCGGCGATTCGCGGCCAGCGTTCACACTGCTGCCGTAAATAGACGGTAGGCAGTGTGGAACCAGTTAAGGCCGTACCCAGAGGGAGCAGCCCCAGCCCCTCAAAAGGGGCTCACCGTCACCCTCCTGTTGAGTTGGGCCAGATCTATCGGGAGCAAACTCCCCCACCCCACCGCCATCATCACCCACTCATAGACCCTCAACTGAGCGAGTCAGTCCAGCGTGGGCTCCAACCTTATAGAGCTACCATACACTCCAGAAGGGAAGCTTTATTGTCCTTATTCAGAGAAACAATTCAAGCCTCGCTCTTATAGTTGTTGTCCATCATTAGAGGATGATCTGCTCTCCCCATGGGCCATAACCAGTGAGTAGGAGGCTTGCCCCTGGTCCGCTCTAAAAGCCCCTCTCCCAGTTGGGTCTGTCACAGGTGGCCTTTACCTTTGATTGCATATAAGGAGGCACAGGTAAGCTCATTATTTTGGTACTGAGACTTATTTAACTCAACAGTGAGCAGACTCAGTTCGTTTTTTATTTGGTGCCTGGTACAGAAAGCTAGAAATTCATGTTGAATCAACCTGCAGTAAATGTTTTTTGTCTCTAACAGGCAATAATGATGGCAGAGTGGCGTTAATATGTTGCAGCTTGTCTATTGCTGGAGAAGTGCTCTTTCTCCTGTCTCGTTGTTACTGTGGGGAAAGGCTGTCTGTGCCAGGAATACAGATCTGCCTATCTGTCATGTCACATACCTTTTATGTTGTGTTAACATTCTCTCTGTATCTGAAGGTGAAACACTGGCATTTGTTATCGGCGGTGTAGAAATCGCTCAACCTCCGTCCTTTGGGGCGAATCCTTCTAATGCTTTAAAAATCACTTACAGAGCACAACTACTGATTAATTGCACGTGTGTGAGAGATAACATCGTTATCAGTAAGATGCTTCTCCTTCTTATGGTGATGAAGGCACAAGAGGTTTTGTTCGAATTGACTGCCCATTCACATGCAGCAAAAAAAAAGAAATAACACGTTACAAGTGATGTAATATCTTATATTGTAAAGTGAGGACTTTTAAAGTAGAAGTAAACTCCCATGCATTACTTTTACCTATAGACAAGCCTATAGTAAGACCTACCTATAGGTCAGTGGTGTTTTTAGGTTTTGTGCTGCCCTAGGCCTGACTAAACTCATGCACCCCCCCTAATTTAAATATGAGCCACCCTTTCCTGTCAAGACCACACCCCTTCCTGTTTAAGACCCTCCCTGAAATGTCCTAGTGGGTACACTCGTTCTGAGGGCCTTGGGGGATTGGAATGGGTTTCCTTAAGAGATTTCCTCATACTTCCTGTTTGGCTATTGGGCAGCACAACAACTCATTGGTTGGGGCCTGCCACCTGGGCCCCTTGGGATGCCCGAATTCCCTACATATGTATGGGCTGTCCCCCTCTGATGGGGGCCTGCCGGTATTAACATACCGGCAGCAAGTGCAGATGCTTTATGGGGGTGCCAGACCGATTTGTCTCCCTACCCGGTATACCCCATAAGACTAAAAGTGTAGTGCAAGCCAGCGGGGACTCTTTTTGTGCTGCCCCCCTGCAAAGTGCCGCCCTAGGCCTGGGCCTTGTTGGCCTAGGCCAAGATACAGCGTTGCTATAGGTACAGTAGATATCTAAACGGGCAGCCGGTGATGTAACCTGCCCAATGCGCTCTGAAGGAATGGCATACCGTGCTGTTCCTTAAGAGTCCTGTCCTGTAAATGGCAGCTCCAGGGAGTTAGGGTTGCCACCTCATCCCTTCACCACCTGATTAAGGTGGTAATTAAACTCACTTAGTGCTTTATCTGCATTTATGTAGCCTCAGAACCTGTGTAATTCATATGTGTTTGGTTTTAAAGGGGTGGTGTGGCAACTAATGGTGGCCCGTCCACGAGCGCCTCCCCCTATCCATGCATCGACATGCAGGACGCCGGACTCATGGATTCCTATGAGGGCGGGGAGGCTTTTGAAGCACGTGATTAGAGCCAGAGGCTCTAGTTGGCTTTAAAAAAGGGTGGACTCGGGGCACAGAGCACTGCACCCTGAGTCCATCCAGTTGTGTGACGATAGTGAATGAATATTTACTAATCACATATTGATCCTCCTCCCTGTCATTCAGGAAGCTGGTCCTGAGACTCGTCACCCGATTGGCTGAAAGGACAGATGATCCTATTGGATGCCTAGGAGGAAGAGGGAGGAAGAGATGCATGGTGGAAGCCCTCGTGATGCAGAGGAGATGCTCGCCCTCCGCCCATCGCATATAGGAGCGCTGCCCACCCGGGCACCTAGATGGAGTAAGCTGAATGACCAGCCGACCGATCCCAAGACTCCTGGGGGGTGGGTCTTGCCGTTGGACGACAGGGGGGAAGTTGTTTGCCGCCTCCTCCACAAAAAAACAGCCACCCGGTGGCAACCCTAGCGGGAGTGACACAGTTGCGGCTCTGGCCAGTCACACAGCCAGACCTGGAAGACCGGGTGAAGTTGGAAGCCTTCAGCAGTAACAGCGCGCCACTGGAGGGCTTCGTTCTAAGGTACGTTTAACATAATAAGCTAGTATTATAATAGCACATTATGGCATTGCCTTACAGGATTAAAAAAAAAAAAAGTGGTTTACTACCACTTTAATATTAAAATAAGTAAGGGGTTATGAGTTTGATTAGATAAATGTAGAAAAACATTTGTGAAGATGTAATTGAATTAACTAGTTCTAATCCAGGCCTCTCTACTACATGTAAAAATCAGCATTGTTTTTGCTAGAATTACTTAGAACCCCCAAATATCATATAAAGTGGGTACGGAAAGTATTCAGACCCCCTTAAATTTTTCACTCTTTGTTATATTGCAGCCATTTGCTAAAATCATTAAAGTTCATTTATTTTCCTCATTAATGTGCACACAGCACCCCATATTGACAGAAAAACACAGAATTGTTGACATTTTTGCAGATTTATTAAAAAATAAAAACTGAAATATCACATGGGGGTCCTAAGTATTCAGACCCTTTGCTGTGACACTCAGATATTTAACTCAGGTGCTGTCCATTTCTTCTGCTCATCCTTGAGATGGTTCTACACCTTCATTTGAGTCCAGCTGTGTTTGATTACTGATTGGACTTGATTAGGAAAGCCACACACCTGTCTATAGAAGACCTTACAGCTCACAGTGCATGTCAGAGCAAATGAGAATCATGAGGTCAAATGAACTGCCTGAAGAGCTCAGAGACAGAATTGTGGCAAGGCAGAGATCTGGCCAAGGTTACAAAATAATGTCTGCTGCACTTAAGGTTCCTAAGAGCACAGTGGCCTCCATAATCCTTAAATGGAAGACGTTTGGGACGGCCAGAACCCTTCCTAGAGCTGGCCGTCCGGCCAAACTGAGCTATTGGGGGAGAAGAGCCTTGGTGAGAGAGGTAAAGAAGAACCAAAAGATCACTGTGGCTGAGCTCCAGAGATGCAGTCGGGAGATGGGAGAAAGTTGTAGAAAGTCAACCATCACTGCAGCCCTCCACCAGTCGGGGGTTTATGGCAGAGTGGCCCAACGGAAGCCTCTCCTCAGTGCAAGACACATGAAAGCCCGCATGGAGTTTGAAGGACACCAAGATGGTGAGAAATAAGATTCTCTGGTCTGTTGAGTCCAAGATAGAACTTTTTGGCCTCAATTCTAAGCGGTATGTGTGGAGAAAACCAGGCACTGCTCATCACCTGTCCAATACAGTCCCAACAGTGAAGCATGGTGGTGGCAGCATCATGCTGTGGGGGTGTTTTTCAGCTGCAGGGACAGGACGACTGCTTGCAATCTAGGGAAAGATGAATGCAGCCAAGTACAGGGATATCCTGGACGAAAACCTTCTCCAGAGTGCTCAGGACCTCAGACTGGGCCGAAGGTTTACCTTCCAACAAGACAATGACCCTAAGCACACAGCTAAACTAATGAAGGAGTGGCTTCACAACAACCCCGTGACTGTTCTTGAATGGCCCAGCCAGAGCCCTGACTTAAACCCAATTGAGCATCTCTGGAGAGACCTAAAAATGGCCGTCCACCAACGTTTACCATCCAACCTGACAGGACTGGAGAGGATCTGCAAGGAGGAATGGCAGAGGATCCCCAAATCCAGGTGTGAAAAACTTGTTGCATCTTCCCCAAAAAGACTCATGGCTGTATTACATCAAAAGGGGGCTTCTACTAAATACTGAGCAAAGGGTCTGAATACTTAGGACCCCCATGTGATATATCAGTTTTTCTTTTTTAATAAATCTGCAAAAATCCCAACAATTCTGTGTTTTTCTGTCAATATGGGGTGCTGTGTGCACATTAATGAGGGAAAAAATGAACTTGAATGATTTTAGCAAATGGCTGCAATATAACAAAGAGTGAAAACTTTAAGGGGGTCTGAATACTTTCCGTACCCACGGTATATAATGTATATATATATATATTAGCAAAGACCCTAGAGAATAAAAAGATGGTGATTGCATTTTTTTTATGTCACACAATATTTGCGCAGCAATTTTTTAAATGCAATTTTTTGGGAAATTTTAACCACGATGGCTACAGCACGGCCAGCTAGTTGTGGGCGGTCACCAAATGACAGAATGCCATGCTTGTGCTTCTCGTGTACCCCCTTTGGCGTGCACTTGGAAGTGTCAGTGAGCACATCGCAGATCGGGGTAAAGGGACAATCACAGGTACCCTTTACGATGTGATTGCTCTGTCCAATGACAATCAACAAACCTGGATCGTGCCCGGTTCAGCTCGCAGTGGTGCTGTGTTTCTTTCTCCTCTCCTCACACGCTGTATCGGTGTGAGGAGAGGAGAGAGAAACACAGCAGCACCGCGAGTTGGCATGATTCCAAATGCCAATCAGTGCCACTACAGTGCCCCTACAGTGCCATCAGTGCTCCTGCAGGGCCCCTACAGTACCATCACTGTGCCATCAGTGCCCCTACAGTGCTATCAGTGCCACTACTGTGCTCACACAGTGCCATCAGTGCCATCAGTGCCACCCGTCCTGGCTCTGGCCGAATCTGCGTCCTCCTCTGACTCCATCCAAACAGCATGCCAAGCCTCAGTTTCCATATATTTCGAGCTTCCGCCCGTCATCAGGAAAATTGGATGGAGGATGCAGATTTGGCCATAGCCAGGACGGGTGAGATATAAGAGATATACCCACGGAGGGTCCCGACTTGCATTCTGTATTTGAGAAAGGCGTTTGTATATTTTACTTAATGTGAGCATAATTACTATTGGGTTCCATGGGGATATTTTGTCCTTATTAAATGATTTTACACTATTATGGCTTTTCTTTGGTTTTATGGTGTGAGTTAACCTAGAGCAGTGGTTCTCAACTCCGGTCCTCAGGACCCACCTACAGGCCAGATTTTCAGTATTACCTTGGGGAGATGCAGACTAGAAGACTGCAATCACTGAGCAGCAAATGATATCACCTGTGATGTATTTCAGTTATCCTGCAAACCTGGCCTGTTAGTGGGCCCTGAGGATCGGAGTTGAGAACCACTGATCTAGAGGAAGACGCCCAATAGAGGGTGTGTGGAACAGAGGAATTACACCCAGAGAATTAGGAACTCATTGTCCATTGAATCTATTGGAGCATGGAGAGATTCCTTTTTTTTTTTTTGCTGTATGGTCCCATGGGGGCTGGATATTTCTGGTGAGCGCATATTTGAGTGGCTGTATGTGGGTGGTTCACTGTGCAGGTGGAATAGTCTGTAGATTTCAATCCCTCAAGCACTGGTGGTGGAGTCTTCACATATTAATTTGGGACTTTGGGCTCTATAAATATATATATTGCTGAAACACAAATTTAAAAAAAAACTGACTTTATGATTCATTTAAATGTATTATTAATAGTGTGGTGTATAATTCACATATTGGTTTAGTATTATTTTACCATCAATGTATTGATTTTATTTTTGATAGTTTTTTGTAACATTTTTTGATATTCAACCACTTTATTTCACACATGGTATATCCACTTCCCGACCAGCGCCGTAAATAGGCGGCGGTCGGCTTTGAGCGGCTCTACCGGGACATAGCCTGCACCTGCAGGCTATATCCCGGTATCATTTTTTAGAGCTGGCGGTCGGCTATCCAGGGGTAACGACCGATCCGGCTCGGAAGCCGCTCGGTCATTACCCCAGGGGGCGGGAGGGGACATCCCCCCCTGCCGCCGTCTTCCGCCGCTCTTCTCCGGCTTCCCGTCCCACCGGGAGACCGGAGCGACGATCCGTCACATTCGCCAGCTGGAAGGAGTCCTGACAGAAGCCGTAATCGGCTCTGATCGGGTCTCCTTCTGCAAATTCCGGAAGCGACGTCATGGCGTCACTTCCGGTTTACTCGGCGGCTAACGGCGCCAATTTTTTAAAAATGACAGTATTCAGAATCGCAGTTTTTGGCAATCTGAATACTGTGAAGTGCAAAGGAGGGATGGGCGGTCTTTTAGACCCCCCCGGCCCTCCAAAAAGAGTACCTGTCACCATATATTACTATCACAGGGGATGTTTACATTCCTTGTGATAGCAATAAAAGTGATGAGATTTTTTTTTTTTTTAAAGGAACAGTGCTAAAAATAAATAAATAAATAAAATTAAGAAAAAAAAAAAAGATTTAAATCGCATACGTAAGTTGCGCCCACATATGAAAGCGGTGTTCAAACCACACATGTGAGGTATCGCCGCGATCGCCAGAGTGTGAGCAATAATTCTAGCAAAAGATCTCCTCTGCACCTCTAACCTGGTAACCGATAACAATTTTTAAAGCGTCGCCTATGGAACTTTTTAAATACCAGACTTTGTCGCCATTCCGCGAGTGCACGCAATTTTCAACCGTGTCATGTATGGTATCTATTTACTCAGCGTAACATCCTCTTTCACAATATACAAAAAAATTGGGCTAACTTTACTGTTGTCTTATTTTTTAACTCAAAAAAGTAAAATTTTTACCAAAAAAATCGCGCTTGAAAGACCACTGAGCAAATACCGTGTGACAAAAAGTATTGCAACGATCGCCATTTTATTCTCTAGGGTGTTTGAAAAATAAAATATATAATGTTTGGGGGTTCTAAGTAATTTTCTAGCAAAATAAATGTTTTTAGCTTGTAACCACCAAATGTAAAAAAGTGTCCCGGTTGGTAAGTGGTTTTAAGCTATGTTTTGTTGATTCCATCCTAATGATTGTTTTCATATATATATATATATTTTTCATGTTATGATTGTGCGGACACAAAATAATATTTCGACCTAGGCCAGCGCCCCAAATATTTTCTATAATCATCCTCTCTGTAGATTTCTACTGTTGGGAGCAGCGACCAGAGATATATACTGTATTTATTATAATAATAGATATACCCCTACACATACATATATACTTCTTATACACTGGGTATTTAATGCATTATTTTATAATTTATATATACATAATTTCTTCCATACACATAGGTATTTCCAAATCTTAATTTTTTTAGGTGGCACATCTTTTTTTTACTGCTAATGAGATAAAAAAATGTTGATATCTGCTTTTCAGAAAAATAATATGGCTGTGTTTACATCTGCCATAGTCTGAAATGAGGTCATAGCGTTGTTTCCGGCCTCCCAGGATCATAGAGGTGGCCGGGGACAATCCACGTAAAAAAGCTAATCAGCTGCTACGATGGTTTTTACACTGTAGGGAATTGCTGGCTGAAAGCAGATATCTGGATGATGCCTGTAGCTGCACCCATCATCCAGATATCTCCACTTCAAGGCCAGGACGTCATATGATGTGCTATGAGTGGAAAGTGTTTTGATAAATTCGCCATTTTTAGCTATGCAATCAGGAAATTGCCTGCAAAGGATAAATAAATTATGATGGCGATACATAAAAAATAATAATAGCATTAATAATAATAATAACGGTTTTCCTGGAGGTTAGATAGAAACTAAGGCTCCAGAGGTAGTCTGTAATGCTGACAGGTCCTCTCCTCTTGTGTTCCAGTGCCTTGCTAGGGACAATGAGTGTGGGCTCCCTGGACAGCACTGTAGGTTGTGATTTTACCATAAAGGCTAAGTGGCTTTGAAAGACAGGAGGTCCCTGTTGCAGCCCGGGGGCTGTATGCAGCCCTTTGCTCTCCTTTATCCGGCCATTGGGGCGCTTTTCCTCCCACTGATACAAGACACTATTCCTTCCACTGACACCAACAATGGGGTATAATTCCTCCTACTGACATTAATAACGGGACACTATTTCCTCCATTCACAGCAGCGATGGGGCACTATTCCTCAAACTGACACCAACAACGGGTAGCTGTGCCAACCACTGATACCAATGATGGGACACTATTCCTCCCACTGACACCAATGATGGGGCACTATTCCTTCCACTGACACCAATGATGGGGCACTATTCCTCCCACTGACACCAATGATGGGGCACTATTCCTCCCACTGATACCAATGATGGGGCACTATTCCCCCCACTGACACCAATGATGGGGCACTATTACCCCCACTGATACCAATGATGGGCACTATTCCCCCCACTGGCACCAATGATGGGACATTATTCCTTCCACTAAACCAACGATGGGTCAATGTGACCAAGAAGATTCTACATGTAGAGGCAGAAAAGCGTCTACACATGGGGGGTGTAACATAGCCACACCTAGAAGGGGAGAGGTAGTTATAAGTAGAAGAGGAGAAGCAACCAAATTTAAGAGCACTGTCAAAATGTGAAGCAGTTGGCAGAGCAGGAGATGTGGCCAAATGTAGAGGTATGAAAAACAACATAAAGAAGAGTAGGTGTGGTCAGTAGGGATGGGCTGAACACCCTTTGGTTCAGTTCACACCATAACATGTGAACAGGCAAAAATGTGTGCAAACATTTGAACACCATTAAAGTCTATTGGACCTGAATATGAAAAATCAAAAGTGCTCATTTTAAAGGTTTATATGCAATGTTATTGCCCTAAAAAGTGTATGGGGACCCGGGTCCTGCCCTAGGGGACATTTATCAATGCAAAAAAAGTTTTTGAATCAATTGTTTTTTCAGGAGCAGTGATTTTAATAATGCTTAAAGTGAAAAAAATGAAAAATTCCTTTAAATATTGTGCCTGGGGGGTCCCCTTAGTCAGTCTATAAAAGGGTGCATCTCTGTGATGTTTAGTCCCCCCCCCAGTCCATACCAGGCCCTTAGGGTCTGGGGTGTATTTTAAGGGGAACCCCGTGCCAAATGTTTTTAAAAAATTGACGTGGAGTCCCCCCTAAAATTCCAAAAGCATACCCTTATCTGAGCATTCAACCTGGCCGGCCAGGATAGGGGGGGATGAGCGAGTGCTCCCCCACCTGAACCGTACCAGGCTACATGCCCTCAACATGGAGAGTATGGGTGCTTTGCGCCCCCCCCCCAAAGTACCTTGTCCCCATGGCGGCCGCGAGATTGCGCACTGTGAGTGTGCGCTGCTGGAGGCGCACTCGCACACTCACTGTGTTTCGGGGGGCCAGGGAGCGCATAAAGTGGACTCGATCTCCGCCGGTTACCCGCGATGGCCCCCCCGCAGTGAGAGAACGGAGGTCGGTGTATGTAAACACGGATCTCCGTTCTGACAGTGGGGGAAGGGCTGTGATCACAGGTTACCTGTATATGGGAGTCATGATCACTCCCCTCCCCTTGCCAGCCAAGCCCCCATACAGTTAGAACACACTGAGGGAACACAGTTAACCCTTCACTGTCCCCATCAACATGGGGACAAGGTCCTTTGGGGTGGGGGGTGCAGAGCCCCCCCTGCCCCAAAACACTGATACTCCCCATGTTGAGGGCATGTAGCCTGGTACGGTCCAGGAGGGGGGGAGGTGCTCTCTCACCCCCTCCCCTATCCTGGCCAGCTAGGTTACATTCTCGGATAAGGGTCTGCTATGGACTGGGGGGGACCGCACACAATTTTTTTCAGTGATTTTTTTGCAGCCGCAATAATAAATGACAATTTTTCCTTTGGAAATGTAATTTTGCTCTGGCTATGTTCTACACATCACAGAGATGCGCCCTTTTACAGGCAGACTAAGGGACCCCCCAGCCACAATATTTAAAGGAA
>BLSH010031561.1:358981-372725 GCA_018402905.1 Glandirana rugosa | reverse complement strand
ATGCCCCTGCCAACCCCCCCCCCCCCCCCCCACAGTTAGAACACACCCAGGGAACATAGTTAACCCCATTCACTGCCCCCTGCAGGTTAACCCCTTCACTGCCAATGACATTTATACAGTAATCAGTGGACATTAGCGAATTTCTGATCGCTGTATAATTGTCATTGGTCCCAAAAAAGTGTCAAAAACGTCCGACATGTCCTCCGCAATATCGCAGTCCTGATAAAAATCGCAGATCACCGCCATTACCAGTAAAAAAATAAAAATAAATAAAAACGCTATAAACCAATGTCCATTGTTTGTAAACGCTATAACTTTTGCGCAACCCAATCAATATACGCCGATTGCGATTTTTTTTTTTTACCAAAAATATGTAGAAGAATATATATCGGCCTAGACTGAGGAATATATTTGTTTTTTATTTTTTACTTTTGGTAATTTATTATAGCAAAAAGTAAAAAATATTCTTCTTTTTTCAAAATTGTCGCTTCTTTTTAGTTTATAGCGCAAAAAATAAAAAACTCAGAGGCGATCAAATACCACCAAAAGAAAGCTCTATTTGTAGGAAAAAAAGGACACCAATTTTGTTTGGGTGCAACGCAGCACGACCGGGCAATTGTCATTCAAAGAGTGACTGCGCTGAAAACTGAAAATTGGTCCGGGCAGGAGGGGGGTTTAAGTGCCCAGTAAGGAAGTGGTTAATCATGTCACCTCGAGGTGACCGCCTACACCATCTCCAGTGGCTCTGTGAGGACACTGTGGTTCGATCTCCTTCCGAATCACAAATCACCATAGCCCAGGGAAACCTCCGGTTCCACCGGGGAGTGCTGTTAACCAGCCTGTATAGCAACGAGCATCCCGGCTCCTTCCCAAGCCTGCCATGGACAATATTGCTGTTTTTTACTTTGGTGTTCCAAACTGACAGTGGGTAACACTGCACACAAGCGCCCTTGGACAGACAAGACATCTGGGGCTCTCTGTTTGAGGGACCGATGTCCCCCTGACAGAAGCCGGTGAAAAAAAAATACTGATCACCGATCTTCTGTTTACATCATGTGATCAGCTGTCATTGGCTGACAGCTGATCATGTGGTAAGGAGGCGGGACCGGCCCGTTACTCCGATCTGCGATCAGCCGGGTCTCATGGACTCGGTGATCACAGAGCGCGCTGCATGCGACCCGCAGGGACGCGCTGACAGCGCATGCTTGGGAGGACGTACATGGACGTCCGCCTGGCAATTCAGGTCCGCGCTGTAGCTTTAGCGTGGACGCGAAGAGATTAAATGTGATTTGACTTTTTTCTTTAGAAATGTCATTTTTGCAGCAGCATGTTATATATATGCTACAGATGCGCCACTTTACAGGCACAATAAGGGGACCCCCCAAGCACTATATTTAAAGGAATTTTTCATTTTTATTTTTGTACTTTAAGAATCATCAAAATCACTGCTCCTGTCTTCTGAGGACATGTGTCCCTGTATGGTTTAGGAGGGGGGGGGGGTATCTTTTTCTATACTTGGCTAATCCCTGTGATAGCGGAGAATCACTCCCGTGGAGTGGCAACATCACAATGTCAACATTGTCCAATCAGAGAAAGCCTTGTATTCATTGAGAAAAATTCAAGGTGATTTCTGAATGCGCCTATTACAAGTGAGCACCCCCTGTGTTCATTAGCAGCAAGGCAGTCACTCGACGTGGGACACAGATGACTAAAGAGGGTCTCCACTTTAAGGATAGGCCAGGTATGTAATATGTACACTTACCAGCCTTTTTATTAGGTGCACCTTGCTAGTAGCGGGTTGGGCCCACTTTTGCCTTCATTCTTCATGGCATAAATTCAACAAGGTGTTGGAAACGTTCCTCAGAGTTTTGCTCCATAGTGACAATGATGGCATCACACAGTTGCTGCAGATTTGTCAGCTGCACATCCATTATGCAAATCTCCTGTTTCACCACATCCCGAAGGGTCTCTATTGGATGAGATGTGGGGAGTGTGGAGGCCATTGGAGTGCAGGGACCTCATTGTCCAGTGGTGAGATGATTGGAGCTTTGTGACATGGTGCATTATCCTGCTGGAAGGAGCCATCAGAAGATGGGGACACTGCAGTCATAAAGGGGTGGACATGGTCAGCAACAATACACAGGTAGGCCGAGACATTTAAACAATGCTCAATTGGTACTAAGGGGCCCAAAGTGTGCCAAGAAAATATCCCCCACACCATTACACCACCAGCCTGAACTGGTGATACAAGGCAGGATGGATCCATGCGCCAAATTCTGACCCTGCCATCTGAATGTCGCAGCTGAAATCCAGACTCGTCAGACCAGGCAACGTTTTCCCAATCTTCTATTGTCCAATTTTGGTGATCCTGTGCCAATTGTAGCCTCAGTTTCCTGTTCTTAGCTGACAGGAGTGGCACCCGTTGTGGTCTTCTGCTGCTGTAGCCCATCTGCTTCAAGGTTGGATGTGTTGTGCATTTAGAGATGGTATTCTGCATACCTTGGGTGCAACGAGTGGTTATTTGAGTTACTGCTGCCTTTCTATAATCTGGAACCAGTCTCCCCGTTCTCCTCTGACCTCAGACATCAACAAGACATTTACCTCCACACAACTGCCACTCACTGGATATTTTCTTTTTTTCTACCAATCTCTGTAAACCCGAGAGATGGTTGTGTGCGAAAATCCCAGAAATACTCAAGCCCCGCAAATCTCTGGAATCAGTGGGTGGGTCTCTTTGCTGGAGCTCGGCGGGTGGAGTTGTGATGTCACAAGCCTCCCCACTCACCTCTACACTCTCATACTTTCCTATTCCAGAGTTTTGCAAAATATCCAGTCAAAACTCAGGAAAGTCACCACATGACTTCAGCATGCCCAATCATGCTGAGGTGAGGAGCAGCCAATCCTGGGAGAGCTGGAGGAGAAAGGGGGGAGCTCTGTATGCTCTGCGTGAGATAAGGAAATCAGCTGTCAGTCACAACATGGGGGGAAAAACAGTCACATATTTCTCTGTGTCTGTTTTTTTCCTACTGAGAAAAGATAAGAGGATTGCTCAGAGCTGGATTAACTGTTAGTGGCAAGACTGGGCACAGATGACATGACATCCTATACTCTACTATGCACTTTCAGGTTTACATTCACTTTAAAGAAAACTGTGAAACATGATGCCAAACATGCTGAAAAATAGATTATGGGTTGGCATACATTTTATTCTATTACACAAAAAAAAAAACAAATCAGCGCCATCTGTGATCGAATTCCCAGAATCCATTTTTTCAGAAAGTTGTAATACAACCAAAGAGCCCAATACACTCCTGGGAACAGATCATTGTTATAGCGTAAGGATCGAGCCTAAGAGCCATCTAATTACATTAAAGAGTGAATATCATGTGCACTTCCGTGTTTTATTAAACAATGTATCCTTGAATAAACACTTTGTTCTCGTGGACTCGGGGTGATGTGATTAAACACAGGTTAATTTGATGTGTTTGCTACGTTTGCCCCATTAATCTCATCAGCTGGGCTGAAACATTAAATCCCTTTTTTGAACAATGTCCAAATGCAAAGCTTATGAGGTTTCCTTGGGAAAAAGAAAAATCCACATAGGCTGCTGTTGTTACAGGATAAGCTCTGCTTGTCACAAACGGCTTTTAGGAATATTGAATCTCAAAATCTCAATACTTTTCTTTTCATCCATTATTTGTTTATTTGCTTAACCACTTGCGGAGCGCCTGCCGTAGATATACTGTGGCAGGGTGGCCGCTCTGCGCCAGATCACGTGCCTAGCAGTGGTAGCTGGTGGGGGTTTTTTTTGGGAGGGTGGCAAACAACCCCCCCCCTCCGGTCAGTCAGGCACTTACCCCATCTTGGTGGCGGGCGGTGGGCTGCAGGCAGATGCTCCTGTGTCCTCTCCTCCAGCACGGTGGCTTCCACTGTGCTTCTCCTCTCTCCTCTTCCTAGGCACTAGGCGTCCAGGATGATCGCCTGTCCTTTCAGCCTGCTTCCTGATTGGCTGAGTGGAGGATCAGTGTGAGAATAGCGAATATTCATTCCCTATTGTCACCAGTGGCGGCTGGTGAAGTTTTAAAATGGTGGGGCGCCAGACCCTGCCCTTCCTTTTTGCCCCATCCTACTTCTTAGAAGCCACACCCCTTATAGGCTCCACCCACTCTGTACACAATGTACAGTATAACTCAGCTCTCAGTCTTAATTCTCAATAAAATATTGCTGGCTCATTCATCCATTAAATCCCAAAGGTAAAGAATTACATGAGCTGTGAGGTCTGCACAGGAACCCAGCACAGACTGGCATTATGTGGGTTTTCATGTATGTGCTGTGCCATCAAGCTCCATCCTAATTCCTTATTTTATAGAAGGAACGCTGGAAATCCTGCACTAACCCCTGACACAAGATGAGCCATAGAAATGTCCCTGGTTTTTGGAACTGAGCAGCTTCACTAACATACATCTGCATTATCTGTCAAAAAAAAGTACAATGCACTGAATGCAGGGACGGAGAAGTAAAAGAAAAGAAACAGGAATGGCACTGTCTTTATAATACGAATGCGGACAATAAATAATATTAAGTGTCATGTACGGTTCGTCATAAGACGAGGCAGATGACGTCTTATGACGAAACGCGTTAGAGGTGGCCGTGCGAGATTGCGTCACTTCCGGTTTTAGTGATTCCACGAGGTGGAACGCAGAGTGGGTAGGAGGAAGAGGATCCATACCTTCCTCAAGTGGGATTCGACTGCCCACTCGGTTACTTGACTGGAAGTCTTTTATCTGGATTTTGGACTTGTATGTTTATTAAATAAACCTGGTATAGATATACTACACTATTGTGGATCCTGTCTTTCCCTGACTATATGGAGCCGTTAGACTGACCTAAAGGAGCGAGCTACCAGAGGAGTCCTTGGATCGGAATATACCTAGGATTTTGCCTGTGTGGACCCCGGTAACCCAGAAGGAGGAACGAAGGAAACAAACGGACGGAGGACGCAAAGACCCCATTTATCCAAGGCGGGCTACCCCTGCAGGGGTGTGAAGCTTCCGGTAAGTGGGGCCACATGTGGGGGAGCACAAGCTGATGTCACCTGGATACTACAAGAGGAGCACAAAGTCACCATTTTTTACCATTTTGTAGCATGTTCCAGTAGATCTTGGATTAGCAGAGTAACATCAACAGTGGCATTTTTGACTCTTTATTATTGTGATGAAAACATGCCATTTTTCTGAGTATCTCTGTATTTGCATAACCACCTTCTAGCACCCATATATCTTACGGAGTTTTACGGACATTTCTTTACGGACATTTACGGACCGCAACAATCATTTTTATTTTTATTTTTATTTTTGTGTTTCACATACAGAATTGCTGGCACAAAACATCTACCTGTAGTTTGGCACAACCCTATTGCACATATACTGAATATAATTTATGTAATCCAGTTTTTATGGATTTTTACGGACAAATGTATACGGACATTTACGGACTACAATAAGTTGTGTTTTTTTGCTTTTTTGCACACAGTATTGCCTGCACAAAACACCCACTTTGTTTTTACACAATGGTTTGCACATATATTGATCAGTTGTTTTAGTTAATCTATGAAATCAAGTTTTACGGACTTTTTACGGACAAATTATTTACGGACTTTTATGAATTGCAACTTTTATGATTTGATCAATTTTTTTTACAGATTTATCCATTAAGTTCCACCTGCTTATACACAAATTGGTGAATAAGATATAATATGGTACTGATTAATTGATTTAGAGCACAAGCGCACTTTACACACATACACTTGGTACGTGACACTTAATATTATTTATTGTCCGCATTCATATTATAAAGACAGCGCCATTCCTGTTTCTTTTCTTTTACTCTCCTCCCTTTCAAAGGGAGTTCCTGGAGGGCAGCAGTCTTGTGTTATATAAGAACTCTCTATCCCAGTGCAGGTCTTTCTCACATTCATTAACAGGGATGGAGAAGTCACCACGAATGGAGTTGGTGCTGTTTTGGTTGAAGCTGCCTGTTAAACAGTAAAGTATGAAGAGCTGAGTGTGTGAGGTGCTGCTGAGCTCTGTGGTCCCCCAATGTCAGCAGACTAATTTCAGATCAATTACTGCCTGTGTATCCCTGAGAACTCCCTGTGATTTGCATGCTGGCTCAGAGTTCTTATCCTACTGCTGAGCTTTGGAAGGGACCTGTTCAGCCTTATGTGTAATCTATGGATGCAGACTAATCACTGCCTGTGTATTGCTGGGAGCTCCCTGTCATGTGTGCTCAGAAATCTGACCTTGCAGACATTGCTGTGCTTGGATCCCTGGATTCCTGAGGTCCTCTCCCTCTGCTCTGTATAGGATGGTGGGTGGGGGAAGGGTCCCTGTGGAGAGAGGAAGCACTGCTGGAGGTAGAGACTAAGTGTCGGAGTGCGACTTGTGGAGGGGTGGACATGGCTGGGCAGCAGGCTAGAATGTGTAACTGCAAGCAGAGAAAATCTTGGCTCCCCCCCAGGCAGAGACCAAATGGACTAGGCAGTTTAAGGTCTGCAGATTTAGACGTCCTAAAAAGCTCCTATTCTCAGAATGGAATGTTGGAAAGCAGCCAATGAGGATAGAGAATTCATTTTACTGTGTTCTAGATAGGGTTTTTTAATGAGATTTGGGATGTTTGCCCTGTTGCTAGGTAGATTACACTTCTCTTTCTTATCTAATCTGTCTATTCCAGCAATTAGCAACAGAAGCACAGCTAGAGAGAAATTCCAAAGATTTTTTTTCTTTGGAGTTTCTCTCTAGCTGTGCTGCTGTTGGTTAATAATTATAGTTCATTTTTATTTTTATTTCTTACTTATTTTTTTGGTGGGGCTCCGCCCCTACAGCCCTTATGGACGAGCCTCCACTGATTGTCACACAACTGGGGGGAATCTGGCGCAGTACTCTGCACCCATTCTTTTTGAAGCCTATAAGAGCCTCTGCCTGTAATCACGTGCTTCAACAAAAACACCCCATCATTGGAATTCATAGTCTGACATCCTGTACATAGATCAGGGGGCCAGACGCATGGATGGGGGGGTGGTGCCCATGCGCCACTGGTACTGGTGCTGGTACTACAAATATACACTGTCACTGTACTATTGACACTGGCTGGAAAGAGGTTAACATCAGTGGCAATCAAAGTGCTACCTGTGTGCCTAGCCATTGCTTGTGTACTGTGCTTTTACTAAGGGCAGGCATAGATCCATGTCCCTGCTTTGCAGAAACACAGGATCCATGCCTTCCCTACTGACAGATCGCAGTTCTGCCTGTGTACTGGACAATAGGTGGGTGCCACAAATGAGCGGGCAACATCCAGTCGACAATGCATCATAGCGTGTGGCAGAACAACTGAAGATTCAATTAGCTAACGAGTTTCAAGGGCTAACCTTTTCCTCAGAACCCTCGAAACCTGTTGATTGGATCTTCGGTTTTCCTACCACACGCTATGATGCACTCTGACCGGATGGTGCTGTACTTTGTGATGAGCTTTAAATTGTTAGTAAACCCACAACAGTAAAATCAGTCTGTATATGCAGAATGTTCACTGTGGAACTTAAGAGGTTAATCTTCTTCATTGTGTAGCGCCCCCATAGTGTAGGCATTTTTGTGAGATTTTTTTTTTTGCAGGAGAGGCAAAATTTAGTCAGGCCTGACTGTAAGAGCAGGCCTGAAACAGGAAGTAAACCCAGATTGGGTTTACTTCCTCAATATAACCCTGTAAAGTAGAAGTATAATGGGCTACTATGTATTGCATAGTAGCCCATTATGTGCCACTTACCTGGAAACAAAGCCTGTGGCGTCGAGCGATGTCCCCGCTCCAGGCCGCGTCCATCTTCTGCCCCTCTTCCTTCCGGGGCCGCGACTCTGGCTCTGTGACTGGCCAGAGTCGCGTGACGTCACTCCCGCGCATGCCCGTGAGAGCTGCCAGTCACGGCACAGGGTCAGTGGAGGAACGGCACTGAAGCAGCGTCGCTCCCTCAGCAGCATCCATTCCAGAGACTCACATTCAGGGGCTCATCTCCTAGGACTCTAAGCTTATTGCATTGCATTTTATTTTTGATTATTTAAAAAAACACTTTCAATTTTTACCTTTATAACTTTTCATTGCTGTTTTGACAAACTAATATACTTATGCATGCCTTCCAACAATCTATAATGATCAGACGTTTTAGCGATGAGCGTCACACCGATTCTTTGTGTGCTCTTTCTAATGTTATTGTGTCACTGATGCATGCATTGTTACGGCTCAACATCCATGTGGCCTCCTCAAGTGGTGACAGTGCACTGCATGCACTCTTTATGAGCAGCCATTGGCATGGGGAAAAAAAGCCTAGCTGGCCGGAGCCTGTCATTGTGCCGTACTCACACAGGTACTCGTTGATGGCCCTCTGCTGCAAATGCAGCAACTGCAGCATTGCCAAAGTCGAGTTCCACCTGGTGGGCATGTCACAAATCATGCGGTTTATGGACAGATGGAATTCCCGCTGAATTTCAGCCATCCGAGCACTGGTTGTATATGATCACCTGAAATGGCTACAGACTCTTCTGGCCTGCTTTAGCTGATCTTCCAACCCTGGGTACCTATTTAGGAAATTCTGCACCACCAAATTGAGGACATGTGCCAGGCATGGCATATGTGTCAACTTTCCCTGTCTAAGGGCAGGCAGGAGGTTTGTGCCTTTATCGCACACCACCATTCCTGGCTCCAGCTGGCATGGTGGGAACCACCTCTGGGCCTGTCCCTCCAGAGCTGCAAGAATCTCTGCTCCGGTGTGGTTTCTGTCCCTTAGACACACCAGCCAAAGCACTGCATGGCACCTTTTATCCTGACTCATTGAATAGCCCTTTGAACGTTTTGGGGGTACTTGAGGTTCATAGGACAATTCAGCAGAGGAGGGCATAGAGGAAGAGGAGGAGAAGGGGGTAGAGTTGACAAATCTCGCATGATCACCAGCTGTATGTGTGAGGGCACAACAAGTTGCAGCACTGAGCCCTGTCTTGCATCCTTCCAAGTTGCAAGCAGAGTTACCCAGTATGCTGTGAACAAAATATATCGTCCCTGCATGCTTGCTGGACCATGAGTCAGCAGTAACATGGACTTTGCGGCTGACTGCCTTGCCCAACGATGACAAAACATTGCCTTCCACTTAATGGTAGAGAGCTGAAATGGCCTTACATGAAAATAAATAGTGACCGGGAACCTGCCATTGTGGTACAGTACATTCTTCAAATTCACATAAGGGACAGAATCCATCAGATGGAAAAGCAGACATTGTAGAGCTAGCAGCTTTGATAAGCTTGCATTTAGACGCTGGGCATGTGGGTGGCAGTGACTGTATTTTTTTCCCGCTGCAGCAGATGGGGCAGAGAAATTTGCCAGCTATGATCTACAGCTGGTAATGTGCTGCTGACAGATGTGCTGCAAGGACCTGGGACACTCTGCACTATACCATCATCCCTGTCAGTGGAGGCTGCTGAGAGGTCATGAGGTATAGCGGGGGCAGACTGAGGTGAGTAAGGAGGAGGGACAGATTTGTGCCACTTTTGTGTGGCTTTCAGGGGCTCTTACCAACAGGCTGAGTGGTGGGAGATTAAATGCATTATCAAGCATGTGGCACCCAAATGGCTGGTGTTTTTGCCACGCTTGATGTGCTTGAGACAAAGTTTGCAAACAGCAACAGTGCGATTGGCTTCACATGTACTATAAAAGGCCCAGACAGCTGAGCTGTGGGAAGTGGGGTGGGACATAACAGCTCCATGTGATGGAATAGGGTGGCTGCTCTCTACTCTTCCATGATCGCTGCCTCGTTGGGTTTGTGCCTCACCCTCACTTTCCTCCGCTGCTCTATGTGGCACCCAAGTCAAATCAGTGACCTCATCCTAATTATCTCCTTCATCCTCATTACCACTGGAGGCAACTTGGCAATACGCTGCGACTGGGGGAACATGAATGCCAATTTGTGTACCAGTGTTCTCCCCTCTCTGTAGGCTCATGTTCCTGCCTTCCTCAACCTCAGAACCAATATCTGAATAAAGTAATGGCTGTGCATCGTCAAGGTGCAAGTGGCTGACGCTGTGTTCAAATGACTCAGCTAACTCCTCCATACCTGATGCTGGGACTATGGCAGGAATAGCTATGGGCAAGGAGACAGGTTTAGGCACTCTGGCAGCTGCAGGGGGACTGCACACTAGTCGCTGCTTGGGTGACGGAGAATGAGGAGGATGAGGATGATTTAGCAAGGCAGTCCACCACCTCCTCTGCATGCTGTGGCTGGACAGCATGGGCAACATCACTAAACAAAGGAAATGATGCCCGGCCTGAGGACTGACCACATCCACCTTTGCTTTTGGACACATATGCTGCTGGCCCTCTTACAGTTCCATGGGAACATCTGCCTCCCCATGTGATGTCTTTCCTCCCAGACATGATGGGGGGGGTGCTTATTAACAAAATGTAATAAAGATGTGGAAATATGTATGTGGATGCACTTTAATCAATGGAAAGTGGTGTTTGGTGCACTTTAATTTGAGTACTCACTATACAGACACGCTCCACGGATATACTATTATATACTGCAATATACTGCGTCAAACGTGCAGTAACGCACAGAAATATACTACCTTAAACGTGTACTAACTCACTGAAATATACAGCGTTAAACTTGCAGTAGTGCACTGAACTATACTGCATTAAATGGAAGGTAACGCACTGAAATATATGCCATTGAACTTGCAGTTATGCACTGAATTATACTGCGTTAAATGGAAGGTAATACACTGAAATATATGGCGTTAAACTTGCCGCAACGCAATAAAATGTACGGTGTTAAACTTGCAGCACCGCAATGAAATATATGCCGTTAAACTTACAGTAATGCACTGAACTATACTGCATTAAACAGAAGGTAACACACAGAAGCATATGGCGTTAAACTTTCAGTAACACAAAGAAATATACAGTGTTAAACATGCAGTAATGCACAGAAATATATGGCTCTAACCGTGCAGTAATGCACAGAAATATATAGCATTAAACTTGCATTAATGCACTGAACTATACTGCGTTAAACGTAAGGTGATGCACACATATGGTGTTAAACTTGCAATAACGCACAGAACTATATTGGATTAAACTTGCAGTAACACAATGAAATATGTGACGTTAAACTTGCAGTAACGCACATAAATATATGGCTTTAAACTTGCAGTAACTCAAAGAAATATTCGTCGTAAAATTTGCAACAATGCACTGAAATATATGGCATTAAACTTGCACTAACGCACTGAACTATACTGCATTAAAGGGAAGGTAACACACAGATATTTACGGCATTAAACTTGCAGTAACGCATAGAAATATATGACTTAAACTTGCAGTAACGCACAGAAATATATGGCCTTAAACTTGCAGTAACGCACAGAAATATACGGTGTTAAACTCACAGTAATCGGCAAAGAAATATAAGGCATAAAACTTGCAGTAACACACAAAAATATATGGTGTTAAACTTGCAGTAGTGCACAGAAATATAGGACGTTAAACTTGCTGTAATGCAATGTAATATACGGCGTTAAACTTGCAGTAATATACAGAAATATATGACATTAAATTTACAGTAATGCACAGAAATATATGGCATTAAACTTGCAGTAATACACAGAAATATACTGCATTAAACTTGCAGTAACGTACAGAAATATATGGTGTTAAACTTGCTGTAACGCACAGAAATATATGGTGTTAAACTTGCAGTAACGCAATGAAATATACAGTGTTAAATGGTCGCTACACGCACACTGACTGAACTATCCCTAGATTCACAATAATATAAAGATTAATGGTGGTCACACTAAGCTCACACTGACTGAACTATTCTTAGATTCACACTAATGTAAAGATGAATGGTGGTCATGACTCACTACATTCACACTGACTGAACTATCCCTAGATTCACACTAAACTAATATTATACACTGACAATAGAATCAGAATAGTACACTATAGCACACTGACTGTCTAGTAGCACTGAACAGAGCCCTGTTCTATCTCTCTCCACATCGTTATCACTCTAAAAATGGCCGCTATTGAAAATTGATGGGACAAAATTCCTCCTAGTAACACCAATGATAGAGAACAATTTCTCAAAATGACACAAACAATGGGACACAATTTCTCCCATTGACACCAAAGATAGGACACAATTCCTCCCAATGACATCAACGATGGGGCACAATTTCTCCCAATGGTACCAATGATGGGACACAATTTCTTTCAATGACACCAATGATGGGACACAATTTATTTCAATGACACCAATGATGGGACACAATTTCTCCCATTGACACCAAAGATGGGACACAATTCCTCCCAATAACATCAACGATGGGGCACTATTTCTCCCAATGGCACCAATGATGGGACACAATTTCTCCCAACGACACCAATAATGAGGTACAATTTCTCCCAATAACACCAACGATGGGACACAATTTCTCCCAATGACACCAATGATGGGGCACAATTTCTCCCAATGACACCAATGATGGGGCACAATTTCTCCCAATGACACCAATGATTGGGCACAATTTCTCCCAATGTCGCCAATGATGGGGCACAATTTCTCTCAATAATGGGACACAATTTCCCCCAATGACCCCAATAATGGGGCATAATTTCTCCCAATAACACCAGCGAAGGGACGCAATTTCTCCCAATGACACCAATGAAGGGGCACAACTTTTCTCAATGACATCAACGATGGGGCACAATTCCCCCCCCACTGACACCAAAGATGGGGTATTATTTTGCATCACTGACGTTGAGACTTTTTCTACTCCCAATGACCACAGTCCATCCCTCCTAAAGCCTGAAGGACAATAAACTAGCCCTTTATTTAGACAGTTTTAAGACCCCTGTTTTAGAACTTGTGATTTGTAAACATGTGATGATTGCCTTGAAATAATATTAGTGTATCCATTTGTTTTTACTCACAATGACATAATGAAGGGTTTTTCCTCGTCTTGGTCTTTCATGTTTCATTTGTATGCTTTTTTATGACTTATGTAAATAGTTGTATTAAGGCCCTGATGATGCCGGATGCGTTGGCCCCCTGAAACGCTCTAGATATTTCTTTTCTACCGGTTGTGACTTTTCTATCAAGAATAAAGGATAGGTGGACTTTTCATTGATCATTTGGTGCTCCCTTTCCATTAATTCCAGGTATGTGACATCTTCATTTGACCCCCCACCCCAGAAAGAGGGCAAAGGTAGAATTTGATGATCACCGCATATTCCCTTGCAATAAATGACCCGTTCGATCTACCTTTTAGGTTAGTGACCTCCTTATACGCCACTAGTAGTTTAAGATGGAAACGGGAGAAAGACCCCACCCCCCAGTTTACTTCTACAGTGTATGGACCTTAATTACCTTTCCCTCGTGGTTTACTAGTTACTTTTCAGGTGGATAGGAAATAAGAACTATCTTTTCAGTGTTGGCCATCTTTTCTTTATAGATCTCGCAAAGTCCCCCGGTTGCGTAGGCCGTAGTAGTCCCGGAATTATGTTGATAAATGTATTCAGTATTTTTTCGTATGTTTACTTTGTACTTTCTGGTTCTGCTCCTTTTTGGGAAGTAATACAGTAACACTCATTTTTGTTTACCTATGTGATTATAATAAAGTTCCGTTAGTAGTGTACAAATGTT
>BLSH010031561.1:340955-358089 GCA_018402905.1 Glandirana rugosa | reverse complement strand
GGGGCTGCGCTGAACGTTTATCAGTGCAGCCCCCCCTCAGGATCACCCCACTGGACTGCTCTTTGGTTCTCATATTGAGAGTTGACAGCAACAGATTCCAAATGCAAATAGCACACTTGAAATTAACTCTGGACCTTTTATCTGCTCTTTGTAAATGGGATAATGAGGGAATAACACACACCTGGTCATGGAACAGCTGAGCAGCCAATTGTCCCATTACTTTTGGTCCCTTAAAAAGTGGGAGGCACATATACAAAGTGTTGTAATTCCTACACCGTTCACCTGATTTGGATGTAAATACCCTCAAATTAAAGCTGAAAGTCTGCAGTTAAAGCACACCTTGTTTGTTTCATTTCAAATCCATTGTGGTGGTGTATAGAGCCAAATAGATCAGAATTGTGTTGATTCCCAATATTTATGGACCTGACTGTATAAGTTCTAATGAAAATAGTGGTGAAAAATATTGTATTTATATGCTCTCTATGTGCCAAAAATACATGTGTCAATAATTATTATAAGAGACAATTGTGATACTCTCCCTAATTTGAATGTATTCTAAATAATAACATTTTCTATTTTTTATATATTTTTGGTCTTGAATATTTTGTGGAACCATACAAATCCCCTCCCCTTTCTAATTTTCTGTATCCACACATTTGGGCTGAGGGGGCCTTTTTGACCTGGTGAATTAGCGCAATTTACAAACACCGTTACATCAGGGTTGTAGGTTGGCCAGAAAGAGTGACACTAAAAACCTGAAAAAAAAAACTAAAAAACTGAAACTCCTTATTATGCCTAATGCATTGTGACTGCGGCATGCAAAACGCCCTCGTCTGCTGCCTAATGGAGCTGAAGGGTGGCCGTTGGTGGGAGGCAAAAACACGTCTCTACTGCACATTTTTATCACCCAACTGCACATCTAAATGAAGCCTTAGTGACACTTTAAATAAAATGCAAAATAAAAAATGAAAGAAATATTCCCGTGTTGCTGATCTTCGGCTGCCTCATTGCAGCCACTTTCTGCCTACATGTGTGCCCCCCACGGTGACTTTTCATTGCTCTAGTGGGTTTTCGGTCACCATGAAATACTGGAGCCCAGCTGCACATAAAGAGTGGTAATTCTTGATGGTATGTAGGGCTTTATCAGAGGACATAGAAAGACTCTTCTAAAGCATATCCAGCTGCCTCATCTCCCCTGTCCACATCACAGCACGCAGTAGAGCTGCACAATTCTGGTTAACATGAGAATCACAATTTTGTTGCTTAGAATAAAGATCACGATTCTCTCACAATGCTCGTGGTGTAACATCATCATTCACATTATACAAAAAATGGGTTAACTTTACTGTTTAGTTTTTTTTAAATTCATTAAAGTGTATTTTTTCCAAGAAAAATTGTGTTTGAAAGACCGCTGTGACATAAAATATTGCAACATTCACCATTTTATTCTCTAGGGTCTCTGATAGAAAAGTATATATATATATATATATATATATATATATATATATATATAATGTTTGGGGGTTCTAAGTAATCTAGCAGAAAATACTTATTTTTACTTGTAAGCAACAAAAATCAGAACATGTTTAGTCTTTAAGGTGTTTAAAATGTCCTCATTTACAGACTGGAGTTCATTCCTTTGATAAAAGAACCAAAAGATACAATGTTTATACTTATCAATGATGTTGTGAGATACTTGGTAGGCTGGCTGGATTTTTGTTTTTCTTTAACAGCTGTCAGATTGAGCAGAGAATGGCTCTTTGCTGAATCAGAGATAGTGAGAGGAGAGAAGGATCAGCTGCCGCTTGCCAGGACGCAGTTTCTGGTTGTCATGGCGACTTGGCGCCTGGGGTTTGTCGAGCCCTGCTTTTAATGGTCTTTGTCCGTAGGGTTCAATATTGAGTTGGCCCACCCTTTGCAGCTATAACTCTTCTGGGAAGGCTGTCCACAAGGTTTAGAAGTATGTCTATGGGAATATTTGACAATTCTTCTAGAAGTGCATTTGTGAGGTCAGGCACTGATGTTGGATGAGAAGGCCTGGCTCGCAGTCTCCTCTCGAATTCATCCCAAAGGTGTTCTATCGGGTTGAGGTCAGTCTAGTTCCTCCACCCCAAACTCACTCATCCATGTATTTATGGACCTTGCTTTGTTCACTTGTGCTCAGTCATGTTGGAACAGGAAGGGGTCATCCCAAAACTGTTCCCACAAAGTTGGGAGCATGAAATTGTCCAAAATGTCTTGGTATGCTGACGCCTTAAGAGTTCCCTTCACTGGAACTAAGGGGCCAAGCCCAACCCCTGAAAAACAACCCCACACCATAATCGCCACTCCACCAAATGATTTTGGGTCAAGATAAGGGGCAGATCGCTGGAACAGCAGTTAGCACCAGAGACTGCAGACCCCGGATTGGGCAGACGGCAGGTGATGGACAGGCAGGTAGCAGGTGTGGAAGAACTGGCAGCACTCAGCTGGTGAAGGACCAGCAGGGACCAGGTAGCATGCAGAGCAGGACAGGTGGATAACTGGATGCAAGGTCAGGTCAGCAACAGATGGTCAGATACAGGCTTAAATGGCATGCAGTGAATGGTCAGGATACAAGCAGAAGTCAGCAAGATAGAATCAGGCAGATGAGCAGGAGGCAGAGCAAATCTAGAGACAGGCCAAGGTCAGGGCCGGTAGCATTCCGTTGGTGTAATTTGAAGGAACTGTGCACTATTGCTGGAGCCATTGGGAGGAACTGTGTCCCGTTGTTGGTATCAGTGGATGAAATAGTGTCCCATAGGCCAGATAAAAAAAAGCAAAGGGGTCAATAAACTCAGTAAACGCAGGGGGCGTGGCTGGCCGCGGACTGAGATAGCTGCCGGAGATCTCAGCTCCGCTTAGTCTCGGGACAATCAGCGACACCGAGCCTTTCACAGTGAGGATTTCCCCCTCACCAGCGGGGACTGGACACGAGTGGCTCCCGAACTGCATGTCTAGGGGCAGACAGAATGCCCCGCATAAGCCGCACCATCTCACAGGCTTATTCTTCAAGCCGGCCATGCAGAATACCAAAGATGGTGCTGGAGCGCACCCTGCACCTCCTCCCCAGACACCAGGGGGACACAGGAACATGAGGACATCCCTGAGGACATGGACAGCATCACTCACCTGCAGATTGAGGTAAAGCCTCATACACATGATGCGATTGTTGTACGACCACACGTCAAACTTTTCCCAAAATCGGCTGTCCGTGATTTTGGCTTGCATACTGACGGTAGTCAAATTATTGTCCAACAAAGTGTAGTGACGTGTAACAAGGGTATAAAGAGGAAGTTCAGGTGAATATGAATCGTGAATTACGGACGCAGGTTTACACGACCGAACACTTCCTGGATTTCAAGCATGCGTGTTTGTACTTACAACTTTTGTTCGTCCAACTTCTCTACACACGAGCCAAAAATTGAACGATGCCTTGTCGGCAGACAAAAGTTTTCTAGTTTGCTCATACAACTTCCGTTTGATGATAATTCAAAATCGGTTGTTGAATGGAGCATATTAACGGTCGGATTATCGCACGACAGGCTGTCGTACGACAATTTTCGGCCAATAATTGTACCGTGTGTACAGGCCATAAGAGCGCTGCACAGTCCCTAGTCCTCTCTCCTAACAAAGCACCCATCCTTAAAAAGCAGCAATGAGACACTTCAGCACAAGCAGGCCCTATGGGGACTCATTCTGACTCACTGGCAGCACTACCCACATCAGATCAACCTGCCTCTGAACATATTCTTAAAATCATGCTACTTTCCCTACAAAAGGACATGCGTAATGAATATTGTCATGCTCCACTCCAGAATCGATCAAGTAGAGGTTTGTGATGACAAAATAGAAAAAGTGCTATCTGAGCATAATACCGCTTACAATGAAATGGTGGAAGCACAAGGCCATTAAGCTGAAGAACTCCACCTACTGCAGGCTAAGATCGCTGACTTAGAAGACCGATTGGGGAGGAATAATATTACTCTTCGGGCCTCCTGTACCAGAGGCTGTTAAACCTCCCAATTTGGTCCCCTACATCCAACAACTATTCCTCATACTTCTTCCTCAACTAAGCCCGGCTGACTTGATCATCGATCGGGCGTATAGACAAGCCAAACTACCTCCTGGCATCAGTGATGTACTGGCACGCATCCATTTCTTTCAAACTAAAGAAAGGATCATGGCCACCGCAAGATCAACCCCTACTAGAAAAAGTGCCAAGCACTTTCCTACAGTGTTCTATTTTTCTATTTTTGTTCTCTTTTTCTTTCTGTTTTTTGCACAGCTAGTTGGTGAAATATACTACTGCACTACTGGTAGATTGGTTTTACTGTTACCGATTTCATTGTTATAGATTTACTATTGCTACGTAATTGCTGTGGGAAACCTTAGAAACTGTAATCCCAGTACCCCCCCCCCCCCCCCCATCCCATCTATCTGCTAATCACCAGCAATAATGTCCTTAACCATTACATCCCTCAATGCAAAGGGACTAAATTCCCCCTACAGAAGGAGCTTACTTTGAAAAGAAGCAATAACACACGCATCCGATATGTTATGTGTGCAGGAGATCCACTTCTCATCTCGTAAAGCCCCCTACCTGCTCCCACAAACAATTTCCCCTCTACTATTTCATCAATTCCACCAAGAAAAAAGCTGGGGTTATGCTCGCCATACGCTCCTCAGTCTCCTTCCAACCCTTCCACACTGAAATTGACCCTGATGGCAGATTTATTATCCTAAATGCCGCTATCAACAATCACACAATAATTATTGCAAATATCTACTCCCCCAACACCAAGCAAAAATCCTTCTACAAAGAAATTATGAAAAAGCTGGAGCCCTTCAGGCAAAGCCCCTTGATTATATGTGGGGACTTTAATGACATTGCTGACCCACAACTAGACACCTCCAATATTGCCTGTGATCAACCCACCTCTCTCTCTTCCCTAATCCACTCGGAAGACCTGTATGACCCCTGGAGGTGCTCCCATGCTACAGAAAGGGGTTACACTTTCTACTCTCACGCACAAAAGGTATATTCCCCGATAGATCTCTTTTTGATGGATAAACATACCCTACAGTTGATCACAGATGCAAAAATCAGACTTATCACATGGACTTACCATGCCCCAATTTCACTAAAACTATTCCCATCACATCCTCCCCAAAAAAAGCTCAATCTGGAGGCTCAACACCTCCCTAATCTCCAAATCAAAATAGAATAGATCTCATCTGCAATAGAGCAATACTTTACAAACAATGTTGGGTCCATAAATAACCCCACTGCACTATGGAATGCCCATAAGGCCTGCATCAGAGGTCTACTCATTAAATTGGGAGCCCACGAGAACAGCATAACATTGCCACCAACAAACTCCTAGACAACATACGAGTCCTAGAAAGAGTCAACAAACCTCATCCCTCCGCACTACTTAATGCCGAACTACACAAAGCTAGACAAGCTCTCAGTGATCACCTTCACGCCAACTTCAACATTCACCTCAAACGCCTTCGCCTGCAACACAACAAACCGGGAGCGTACCTGGCCAAACAGCTCAAATGCAAGGTTGCCCAAACTAAAATTCTCTACCTCACGGACTCCCATGGTGCCCAACTCACAAACCCTAAAGATATTGCAGACCGATTTAGCTCATTCTACTCCAACCTGTATAACCTATCTGACTCGACCCTGTCTCCCACTCCTGAGGACATTAAAAAATGTCCACTTACACTCATTGTCACAGAACAACTACACTCTCAGCTTCATTTACTTCAGCAGAACTTGAAGCAGCCATCACTGCTCTACCGCTGCATAAAGCCCCAGACCCTGACGAGTTAAGTGGCGAATACTATAAAAAATTCGCCAAACTCCTCACTCCACACCTCTGCCACTCATTTAATTGCATTGTGTCCATAGGCTCCATCCCAGTAGAATCCATACAAGCTACCATAGTGACCATACCAAAACCTGGTATGCCAACAGACGACCCCGCCAGCTACAGACCCATTTCTCTGCTAAACATAGACCCTAAACTCTACGCCAAACTACATGGTATGAGACTTATCCCTATTATATCACAATTAGTACACCCAGATCAGGTGGGTTTTATAGCCGGCAGACAAGCTTCTGATGGCACACGTAGATTTATAGATCTGCTACAATGGTCAGAACATCACCAAACGCCTTCTCTGCTCATCTCCCTTGATGCAGATAAGGCATTTGACAGAGTGGACTGGACCTACCTAAAGGTAGTGCTACAATAATTGGGCTTCTCTACCATCCTACAAGTGATACTTTCCCTTTATTCATCTCCTAGCGCTCAAGTCCTCACCTCCGGCCTGCTTTCAGACCCTTTTCGTATCTCCAATGGGACACGTCAAGGGTGCCTGCTCTCACTGCTAATATTTGTTCTTATTATGGAACCCCTGGCACAAACTATACGTGACAATCCCCGTATAAATGGCATCACAATAGGTGATACCACACACAAAATCACACTCTATGCTGATGATGTCATTATATCCCAGACTGACCCAATGACATCACTCCCGGAACTACACCACACACTAGACCTATTTAGTAAAGCTTCCCTATACAAAATTAATTCTTCAAAATCCAACATGCTAGGCATAGGACTTGATCAGCATATCAAAACAGACATCACTGCTCAAACATCCTTCTTGTGGGCCCCCAATTCCATACTTACATATTTGGGTATCCAATTGATCACTCCTTCCTCCAGACTACTAGCCCTCAACTTCAATAACCCTGTGACTAAACTATAAAAAAACAGTGCAGGACTTACAAGCTTCGTGGGCAGGTAAAATTGTCCTCACCAAAATGTATTTACTCCCACATGTCCTGTATGCTCTCCGAACTCTACCTATACCCTTTTTACAAAACCTACTTCAGAAACGTCAGTAGATCATAAATGCCTACATATGGGCAGGCAAACATCCCCAATTGAAACGCAAAACCCTTTTCTCACCCACTTCCTCAGTAGGCATGGGCGCCCATGACATTCAAGCAAAGCTACCATTCTGGACCAAACTAAAGTATGGTGGAACCCATCACAATCTAACACCTGGTACCAGATAGAACACCACAGCACTCATACATACCTTAGCACAGTCAACGTCACCTTAAAGACTTGGAAGTCCATCATCCAAAGTACCAAAGGTATCCCAAACTCACTGCTCTCACACATACCACTGGAAGCCCTCCAGGTCTCTACGCTTGATATCCCACTCTCTGAATGGACTACTGCAGGCATATCCACTATTGGAAACCTATATGAAGGATCAATGCTCCTATCTTTCCAGCAAATACAATCCAAATGGACTATCACATCTAGAGACTACTATCTAAAGTACAATGGTTGGACACTTAATAAAGTCCTTTATCCAACCCTCCAAATGACAGTACGGAATATCACATATCTACAAACTCCTCACTAATGCCGAGCACAACTCAAAGACTCCAACAATGGCATATTGGGAACAGATATTGCAATGCTCATATACCCCCCAACATTGGTACCATTCATTGCATGCTCCCTTGAAAATATCCAGATGCATTCTAAATTGGAAAAACATCCCAAAAATATATCACAGCTGGTATCTCACCCTGGAAAAATTTGCCCACATCTACCCAACGTCTTCCAATCTCTGCTGGAGAAACTGTGGAAACCCAAGATCTTCCCTTCATATTTGGTGGACCTGCCCAAACCTCACCCCATTCTGGTCTAAACTTTCCAAGCTCCTCTTCTCCATTGTACCAATCCATATCCCTCTTACCCCACAGGTGGTTCTGTTGGGTTTGGACTTGGATACATGGCCCAGATAATTATATACAGTTATTTCCCATGTAATCATAGCTTCCCGCTTAACCATAGCAAGAAACTGGAGAACTACCCCCCCCCCTTCTGTAATAAACTCATAGCCATTTTGAACAACCATAGCTTAATGGAATATATGTCCGCAAAAGCCCACCTCAGAGTCCCTATTTTCCAAAAAAACTGCGATCTTTGGCTTAAGCACCCTAAATGTTTATCTCTCACATGAGCCCAACCCTATATGTTGAACCCTCATGTGCCCTGACCACACCCAATTTATCATTGCCCTGCTTTTACCTCTGTTGCTCACAAAACATTTTTGTGTACAGAACGTTTATGTAAAATTCTAATATGTATAACAACGTTCTGTATACATTCGCTTAGCAACATTTTGTCTGGTGCCGTTTTGATGATTTATTTAAATGTACAATGCAATATTTTTTTCTCTGACAAAGCTTTAATAAAACCTATAAGTAAAAAAAAAAGGAAAAAAAATCAAAAAAAAAAAAAGAAAGAAAGCAAAGGGCCACAGTTTGGAAACCACTGATGTATATCATTGAGAAGGACGGCAGCATCCTGGTGGTGGTCACAACAGAAGGACCATGGTGCTCATGAGGTTTTTATTTATACAGTGATCACAACAGAGTAACTATGGACCTGTCAATAAGAACAATAGCAATTGCCAGTGCATGTGCCCAATCATCATCAGCACAGTGCATTTGGAATTTTGCTGGAATGGAGCATAGGCTGCCCTTCCTCAGAACAAGCCATGTGACCTTATGGGGTTCTATTGGTGGTGGTGTTGTTTTGAGGCCTAGGATAGGTGACACGTGCGGGGGTTTATTATAAGTGCACTTATTTTTTAAGCTCCAGCTGAATTCAACCTCCTGATAGGCTGCATTTTCCGTGATGTCACCAGTTTCAAGGAAATGGATAGGCTGCCAAGGCCCTCCATTTTTTAAATGCATGATAATATATAATTCTTTATTATTTTGGTTAATGGTGTAAGCCTCATGTAACTAACTCTCCCTGAAGAAGCTGCAGAGACGAAACATGTCAGAACAGTAGCATTTGCGTGAAGCCGTTTTTTGACCACTAGAATTACTAATGTTGTGATGTTTTTAATAGAGTAATTTGTTTTTATGGAAAAAATAAAATTGTAATCCTTTTAAGAAACATTTTGTGACTATTTGGAGCCTGCAAAGTCCCATTAATTTCTAGTTTTGTTGATCTACATCATTGAGAGGGATGATGGTATCCTGGTGGTGCTTATTGATGTTTATATTTATACAGTGGTCTCAACAGAGTGACTATGGACCTGTCAATTACAATAGCAATTCCCAGTGCATGTGCACCATGCATTTGGCTGCCCTTCCTCTGAGCAAGTCATGTGACCTTATGGGGTTCTATTGTTGGGGTATTGTTTTTGATTTATATGTGGGTGGCATATTATAAGTACAGTATCTTTTAAGCTCCTGCTGAATCCTGCTCCTGATAGGCTGCATTCTCGGTGATCTCACCAGTTTCTAGGAAATGCATAGGCTGCACTCTGTTATATCACCAGTCTTGGTTGAGTGGATAAGCTACACTCTCCATGTTGTTGCTGGTCTCTAGTGAATGGATTGGCTGAAGTTCTAAATATATTAAATGTTACCCGCAAAAGTGCAGTACAATATATTCCACCACAAATAGCTGTTTAGAAGGTACATGAAGATACCATTTTGAAATAATTTGAAATAAGAAGCTTGAATAAAATTAAATGATATGTTGTCCACAATTTATTGTGCCAAGATCCATGATGTTTCTTTAATGTCTGATAGTATATAATCCTTTATGGATACTCAACGTGATTTTGGATAATGCTGTAAGCCTCATGTAACTATATCTCCCTGAAGAAGACGCAGAGGCGAAACATGTCAGAGCAGTAGAATTTACTTGAATTACTAATTTTTTAAATGGAGTAATCTGTTTTCATGGAAAAAAAATCTTGTTCAAGATTTTATTGGATTTTCAAAGTATAAGCAGTATTGAGATTATACAGAGACATGCTTATTAAAAACCGTGAGTTTCCAATTACATCAATGCTACTAGTTGGCTGTGTTATTTGAGCTCGGATCAGTCTGTCCAGCACTCCTGGACACCCCAATTGGGGACAAACTGTGTCAGGGAGGAGATACTGGTTGATCAACTTGCGACATCCCAGGTTGTTTTTAATAAAGGAGTTCTGTTGGATACACAATATGTATCCAAGCTCTGCTAATATAAAACAATAAGTCTCTGATAGTAGGTAATTAAGAGGGGGGTAGATAGAAGGAAAGAGAAGGAAGAGGGTAAGGAGGGAGAGGATCCACGGGGTTGGTCCAGTCGTCAGCTCCACATACATCGTGATGGTTGGGGTAGTGACTACCATGGTAGAAGGACCACATGGTCGAAGGTTGGTGGTAGGCATCGTGTTATCCAGGGGTTCCATACTTGATCATATTTGGGAATCTGCTCTTTTTCTATGGCTTTCATTTTGGCAGGTATCATGAACCTAGGCTTTCTGTGCAACTGCTAGGTTAGGAGATTTCCAGGCTTTGGCTATGGTCTGTTTTGCAACGATAGCAGGATAAAAAGTCTAAATTGTTCACAAGATAAAGGGGCCGGTTTTAGGTTTAGTAGGGTTACTGCTGGGTCTGGAGATATGGGGATGTCAAACATTTGGGATGTTAGGGTGAATATACCCTTCCAAAAGGTTTGTACTGTAGGACAGGACCACCAAATGTGTGTTGTGTACCCGGATCCGAGCAGCTTCTGAAGTACTGAGGGGGATAGGAGGGAGCAAATTTGGTAATCCTTGCAGGTACTAAGTACCAGCGGGTTAAGACCTTGTAGTTGGCTTCCATCGCCTGAATATTAGGCGATGATAATTTGGTTGCAGACCAAATTGATGACCAATAAGCATTATCAAGGGTGTACCCTAAATCCTCCTTGGAAAAAATATTTTTTTTATCATTTTAACAAACATTTTGTGACTGTTTGGTACCTAAGAAGTCTCATTTATTTCTTTTGTTGCTCTATATCAGGGGTCACCAAACATTCTAAACAAAGGGCCAGTTTGCTGTCCTTTAGACTTTATGGAGGCGAGATTGCAGCCATCGGGAGTAGAACATGTCTCGGCATTAGAAGGAGTAAACAATACCTTATCTTTAGTAACAGTGAGACGAATGGTGCCCAATTGTTGGTGTCAGAGAGAGGAATTGTGCCCCACCATTGGTGTCAGCAAGAGGAATAGTGCCCCATCATTGGTGTCAATGAGAGGTATAGTGCCCCACCATTGGTGTCAATGAGAGGAATAGTGCTCCATCAATAGAGTCATTGGGCCCCATTGTTGGTGTCATTGGGGGAAACTGTGCCCCGTTGTTGGAGGAATTGGGAGGAACTGTGCCCCTTTGTTTATGTCAGTTGAAAAAATAGTGCCCCAAGGGCCAGATAAAATCAAACAAAAGACCACATCTGGCCCCCGGGGCAGAGTTTGAAGACCACTAATCTACAATATATCCTTGAGATGGGCGACAGGAATAGTGTCCCATCAGAGGGAGGAATAGTAGCACACCATTGGTATCAGTGGGAGGAATAGTGTCCCATCATTGGTATCAGTGGGAGGAATAGTGTCCCATCATTGGTGTCAGTAGGAGGAATAGTGCTCCATTAAGGGTGTCAGAGGGAGGAATAGTACCACACCATTGGTATCAGTGGGAGGAATAGTGCTCCATCATTGATGTCAGTGGGAGGAATAGTGCCCCATCATTGGTGTCAGTGGGAGGAATAATACCCCATCATTGGTGTCAATGAGAGGAATAGTGCCCCATCATTGGTGTCAATGAGAGGAATAGTGCCCCATCATTGGTGTCAGTGGGAGGAATAGTGCCCCATCATTGGTGTCAGTGGGAGGAATAGTACCCCATCATTGGTGTCAATGAGAGGAATAGTGCCCCATCATTGGTGTCAGTGGGAGGAATAGTACCCCATCATTGGTGTCAATGAGAGGAATAGTGCTCCATCAATAGAGTCATTGGGCCCCATTGTTGGTGTCATTGGGGGGAACTGTGCCCCGTTGTTGGAGAAATTGGGAGGAACTGTGCCCCTTTGTTTATGTCAGTGGAAGAAATAATGCCCCAAAGGCCAGATAAAAGCAAACAAAAGACCACATCTGGCCCCCGGGCCAGAGTTTGAAGACCACTAATCTACAATATATCCTTGAGATGGGTGACAGTACCCTGGTGGTGCTCATTGAGGTTTATATTTATACAGCGGTCACAACAGAGTGACTATGGACCTGTAAGTAAGAACAATAGCAATTGCCAGTGCATGTGCCCAATCATCATCAGCACCATGCATTTGAACTTTTTCTGGAATGGAGCAAAGGCTGCCCTCTGAGCAAGTCATGTGCCCTTATCATTTATTCTCGTTATGGTATGGGGTTCTATTGCGGGGGTGTTGTTTTTGAGGCCTAGGATTGGTTATTTGTGGGGGGTTTATTATAAGTGCACTTATCTTTTAAGCTGCGGCTGAAATCAGCCAAAGGAGTTTTTCCAGCTCTATCTCTGAATCTCCTGTAGCTGCATGAGGAATAATGATCGACTCGGCATTATACAGTGCCGTGCACCACATTTACAATTAAAAGGGAAGAAAAAAAAAAAACCCTACTGCCCCCCATGCTGTAAAGCAACACATCATCCGTACATCTCGAAGGCAAACGTAGAATTGGCTTCCAAATGACGGATCCTACAGGGGCTAATCAGGACAACCGCTGTGACTAAAACTGAAAAGGAAATTACTAATGTCGCAGAAGGAGTTTTATTAAAGGTTTGTGCCAGCAGCAATTTATAATTCAAGTCCGGGCCTAAGAAACGTATTCTGACGTTTTCCTAGCAACCAATGTGTGTTTGATTTTTTTTTTCTTTAAGTTTTGCACTCTTGGCCTCGGATCCAAACCCCTCCTAGAGTTGATGTGACAACCCTCAGCCTCGTCGCCTCTCATTTTAACCTCCCAGAATCGTTTTTGACCAAACTAAAATAAGACGGATTAATAATTTGCGTGCGATTACAATAACTGGTTCTGAAATACTCAAATCTGGAGAATGTTAAAAAAAAGGGTCATTAGAGAATTAAATGTCAGTTCGCATTTGGAAACCAATTGTCCTTGTATTAACGAAAAGTGGGAATAAAACTTTCCAAAAACCAAACTACTGTCTCTGAAAACTTTATTAAACCCTTCACTATTTAACAGTAGAATATTAATTTGGAGAAGAGCAACTGACGGACTTTAATGGTACCAATGAAAATCCAATTTATTATTATTATACAGGATTCATATAGCGCCAACAGTTTGCGCAGCGCTTTATATATTTATTTATAATTATAAATTTATAAAATATTGTCTTTATTACAAAGGTTAAAATTGTTTAACCACTTCAGCCCCGGAAGGATTTCCCGCTTTAGGACCGGAGCCCTTTTTGCGATTCTGCACTGCGTCGCTTTAACTGACAATTGCGCGGTCGTGCGGCGTTGTACCCAAACGAAATTTGCGTCCTTTTTTACCCCCACAAATAGAGCTTTCTTTTGGTGGTATTTAATCCCCTCTGCGTCATTTCTGATCGCCGCTATAAACAAAAAAAGAGCGACAATTTAGCAAAAAAAAAACAATTTTTCTTACTTTTTGCTAAAATACAAATCCAAAAAAAAAAACAAAACATTTTTTTTCATCAGTTTTGGCCGATTTACATTCTTCCTCATATTTTCGGTAAAAAAAAAAATCGAAATCAGCAAGTTGCCGCGTTTACGAATGATGGGAATTAATTTCTGGGGTTTTTATTTTTTACTAGTAATGGCGGCGATCTGCGATTTTTAGCGGTACTGGGATATTTCAGCGGACATGTCGGATCATTTTGACACTTTTTTGGGATCATTGGCATTTATACAGCGATCAGTGCTATAAAAATGCACTGCTTACTATGTAAATGCCATTGGCAGTGAAGGGGTTAACCTGCAGGGGCGCTCTAAGGATTAACTGTGTGTTCTAACTGTATGGGGGCTGGGCTGGCAGGGGGAGGGGAGTGATCACAGCCCTTCCCCCTCTATGAGACAGGAGATCCGTGTTTACATACACGGACCTCCGTTCTCTCACTGCGGGGGGGCCATCGCAGGTAGCCGGCGACGATCGAGTCCACCCTACCCGCTCCCAGGCCCCCCCCGACACAAGTTATTGCGACCACTGTCCTGTAACAGCGTTTCGCGATAATGAGTCATCTTGCCGCCATCACGCTGTGGCGGGTGGTCGTTAAAGTGGTTAAAGCGGAGTTCCACCCATTTAAAAGTCAGCAGCTACAAAAAGTGTAGCTGCAGACTTTAACAATTGGACACTTACCTGTCCCAGGGTCCAGCGATGCAGTCGCCTGAGGGCTCACTCTTCTCCCCCCTCCTCTCCGCGGCGCTGGCATCACAGGTGTGGGCACCCGGTTTTGACTTCAAACCGGGCATGCACTGTGCATTGGCAAGTCGTGCTGCGCCTTTTGACTGGCCGGCATATCTTCTGGGACCTGTGAGGTGTCCCAGAAGATTGTCGAGAGGGAGGGGGGGAAGGTGGTCCCTGGTCACCCCCCCAAAAAAAGACATGCCAATTGTGGTATGTCGGGGGGTCACCTTCCATCAATGCGGAAGTTCCACTTTTGGGTGGAACTCTACTTTAACATACTTTTTCTAAAAGAAAACCATTAGCTCAGTACATATAGAACACGTCAATTATTACTCTTATGTAACTCTATTGCTGCTGTGTCAAGAGATTGACGCGTTTCACAATTATAGCTTCCTCAGGACCTCAATATCTCTACCACAGATAGAGATGGCCTATCCAAAAAGAAAGGCATGGCTGTTAATCATACTCTATGAAAATATCAGCACAATGCATATATCAACCTACTTAAGGAGTTCCCATAGGAAAGAAACATATTGTTCATCTGTATAAAGAGGTGCACTTACATGTGCCCTAGTATGAGCCAGTATTAAAATAGAAAGTGGTGTGCCATGTGAGAGAAGTAAAATATTCATGTAGGAAACATAAACTCGCTGCCCACTGGTATTAGGTACACCTAGGTTATCAGCCAATCAAATGGGAGCAACTCAATGCATTTAGGCATCTAGATGTGGTGAAGATGACTTGCTGAAATTCAAACCGAGCATCAGAATGGGGAAGAAAGGGTATTTAAGTGACTTTGAAGGTGGCATGGTTGTTGGTGCCAGACGGGCTGGTCTAAGCATTTCAAAAACTGCTGATCTACTGGGATTTTCAAGCAACACTATCTCTCGGGATTACCGAGAATGGTGGGAAAAAGAGAAAATATCCAGTGAGCGGAAGTTGTGTGGAGGAAAATGCCTTGTTGAGGTCAGAGGAGAATGGGCAGACTGGTTCCAGATGATAGAAAGGCAACAGTACCTAAAATAACCACTCGTTATACCCAAGGTATGCAGAATACCATCTCTGAATGCACAACACATGGAACCTTGAAGCAGATGGGCTACAGCAGCAGAAAACCACACCGGGTGTCACTCCTGTCAGCTAAGAACAGGAAACTGAGGCTACAATTGGCACAGGATCACCAAAATTGGACAATAGAAGATTGGAGGAATGTTGTCTGGTCTGATGAGTCCGGATTTCAGCTGCAACATTCAGATGGCGGATTCAGAATTTGGTGCATGGATCCATCCTGCCTTGTATCACCGCTTCAGGCTGGTGGTGTAATGGTGTGGGGGTCTTGGCACACTTTTGGCCCCTTAGTACCAATTGAGCATCGTTTAAATATCACAACCTACCTGAGTATTGTTGCTGACCATGTCCATCCCTTTATGACTGCAGTGTCCCCATCTTCTGGTGGCTCCTTCCAGCAGGATAATGCGCCACAAAGCTCCAATCATCTCACCACTGGACAATGAGGCCCCTGCACTCCAATGGCCTCCACACTCCTCACATCTCATCTAATAGAGCAGTGTTCCCCAACCCTGTCCTCAAGGCCCACCAACAGGTCATGTTTTCAGGATTTCCATTATTTTGCACAGGTGATTTGATCAGTTTCACTGCCTTAGTAATTACCACAGCTGATTCATCTGAGGGAAATCCTGAAAACATGATCTGTTGGTGGGCCTTGGGGACTGGGTTGGGGAACACTGCAATAGAGCACCTTTGGGGTGTGGTGGAGCGGGAGATTGGCATCATGGATGTGCAGCTGACAAATCTGCAGCAACCTGCGTGATGCCATCATTGTCACTATGGAGAATCTCTGAGGAACGTTTCCAACACCTTTTTGTAGCTATGCCATGAAGAATGAAGGAAAAAGGGGGTCCAACTTAGGACCAGCAAGGTGTACCTAATAAAGTGGCCAGTGAGTGTATAACACAATGGGGTCTATTTATAAAAAATTCTCTTTGCAATTAGCCGCTGGATCACTTTTAGAAGCGGCAGGAGGGGTGGAACCCCACTCCACTTTCTGGCTCAACGGCAAGCCCAGGAACCGATCCAGGAGTTGGACAGCGTTAGGTCAATATTTTTTTTTTTGTTTTCTGTTTTTTTTATCTAATGCTGTCCATGGTAGAGGGGAGGCATTGGGTCTTATTGACCCCAGATCTCTCCATTAGCAGGACCTCTCATGCCTCATTTATATCCCTAGAGATATTTACATTCCTAGTGATAGCAATGAATGAAAGTGATAAAAAAAAGTGTTTTTAAAGGGACGGGGTGTAAAAATCAAAACATTTATAAGAATAAAAAAAATTAAATAAAAAAATGTAAGTTCCCCCGTCCTCTTGTACTCACGCATAGTGGTGAACGCTTATCTAGGTCTCGCCCATATACGGTGTTCACACCACACATGTAAGGTATCACCGTGAATGTCAGAGCAATAAAAAAATAAATACAGTAAATAATGTTTGGGGGTTCTAAATAATTTTCTTCTAAAAATACCCTGATTTTTATGCAGCTTATCCATTCACTAGAGACTGGTGACATCACTGAGAATGCAGCCTATCCATTCACTAGAGAGCAGTGACATCACTGAGAATGCAGCCTATCCATTCACTAGAGAGCAGTGACATCACTGAGAATGCAGACGTAAGAGTCACTACAGTGGCGAGAGATCACTTACCTATCTGACGTAAGAGTCACTACAGTGGCGAGAGATCACTTACCTATCCGACGTAAGAGTCACTACAGTGACGAGAGATCACTTACCTATCCGACGTAA
>BLSH010031561.1:309737-320524 GCA_018402905.1 Glandirana rugosa | reverse complement strand
CAGTAACCGGTTATAGATCTTCTCTCACATCTCATGGTATCCTACTGTAGATCTTCACACTGAGCACCCAATCTCTTACTAGACTTCAATATCCCAGCCGCTGCTGGATCCCCTGAGCTCTTCCACAGCTAACCTGCTGTATATTCCTCAGCCCCTGCTAACCTGCTGGGTCCCTGGCTTGGCACTCTGTTGAAGCTTTTCCACTTCTTCACCGTCCCTGGCTGGTGAAAAGACTGCTCTGGTACTTCTTCAGACTTCCATAAACTGACCCTGGTAACAGGAGTGGTTGTCCCTTGGTTGCAACTGCTTCCCTTTTACCTCTGGCAACAATTTGGTTCCCCATTCGGCTGAACCTCTTCAACTTGGTTGGGCTCAAGGCCTGCAGCCCCAACCCTGCGCTGCTTCTCTCAAACCTGGATAGGCCTCAGACAGCCTAGCAGCCATGTGCTCCTGGGATAGGCCTCAGGCTTCTGGCCTAGCAACCCTGAGCAATACAACACACGTCCACCCAGACAACCGTCCAGGTGGCACAGAACCCCGATCACCTGACTCCTCCTGAAAAAATAGGCTCTCCCAATTGGCCGAGACAACCTATCCACTCCTAGACTGAATTTACTATGCCCTTGTCAATCTAATGCCACAGGTAACAATGCAACCTAGTGACAGAAGAGAGATGTTCATCAAACCCAGATTTAGTGAAAAGCAAATGGATCTCCCTAACAATAAGCCAGGCTAGTTACCACCTAGCAGACTAAATTTGTTAGCAACCCTGACTAATACCAGAGTGCTACATTAATAATGTCTATCATTAATGTAATCTGAAGGTGAAAATAATTGTAGGCCTCGTATTTCCACATCGCACAGTGGTTTAGTTGTCTTAGTGGCTTAAACTGTACTTTGCATCTTTGGGGTTCTTGGTTCAAAGCTCGCCAGGACACTATCTGCATGGAGTTTGCGTGGGTTTTTTCTCCTACATTTTAGGATAATTCACTCATATCTAAATTGGCCCTAGCATATATGTACAAAAAAATGTGTTATCCCATTCTGCATGCCAGTCCCAAGTCCAAGTAATTGGTAGGGTCGAGGAAAGAGCTGGTGACCTACCTCAAAAAAAGTCCTGGCAATGGGGTGTCCACCATAGTAGAAAGTTTGAGACGAGTTTGAGAAATGACATCTATTCCCCAAGCAACAAAACAGATCTGTTTTCAATGGCCACTGAAGACCCTTCCTACAGCTGCCTGAGGGGGTCCTCAATGACGGTGAAACATTGCCGGTTGATTTACTAAAGCTGGAGAGTGCAAAAACCGGTGCAGCTGTGCATGCTAGCCAATCAGCTTCTAACCTCAGCTTGTTCAATCAAGCTTTGACAATAAAACCTTGAAGCTGATTGGTTTCTGTGTGGAGCTGCACCAAATTTTGCACTTTCAAGCTTTAGTAAAACAACCCCTAAATGTCACCTGTCTAAAGCCTCGTACACACGGTTCGACGATCGTATACAACAGGTCGTACTCACGACCGTTGTATGCGAAATCGATCGTTCGTACGCGCGATTTGAACAGTCGAACATACGACGGTCATACAAGGGGAGTTGTATGAGCAGACTAGAAAACTTGGTCGTACCAACAAACTCTCATACAACCGTTGTATCGTGTGTACAGAGCAGTTGGTACAACAACGTTGTATTGTGCAAAACACGCATGCTCCAAAGTCAGGAACGGCCGGATGCTAATTACATGCACCTGAACGTTCTTTCTGTGGTCGTACGATCGTGTAGTGCAGTCAGTATGCTACATACAACAGCCAACATACGATTCGACACGATCGTACGTGCGATCGTCGATTCGTGTGTACGAGGCTTAACTTTCTACTATGGTGTGCTGGTGAAGACTTATTGCCTGGACAATTTGTTAAATGACGCCATCCTTCATTTCATCACAGCACCCATTGATATTGGCTCATGGGCTGAACGAAGAGTGCTGGAATAGTTGACTTTATGGACTCCAAAAATTTGCCAAGAATATTCTATGGAAAAAAAATTTCATACCAGTAATGGTGCCCAAAGAGCTGTTCCATAGAACCGCTAAGGGCCGGTTCACACTGAGGCGATCCGACTTCGGGGTGACTTTGCTAGGCGATTTGAAAAGGCGAAGCGGCGCGATTGCGAATCGATATCAGGCAATTTTAGGCGATTTCAGGCGATTTCAACACGAGTACCTGGGACATGAGAGGTGTGTCTTCTGGCAAAATTATGTTTTTCTTCCTGGAAAGTCGCTTCTTCATAGACTGGGATCTGACTTGAAAGCGAACTTCCATTGACTTCTATGGGCTCAATTCGCCTAGAAGCCGCTTGAAAATAGTACAGGAAGGGCCGGTTCACACTGAGGCGATCCGACTTCGGGGCGACTTTGCTAGGCGATTTGAAAAGGCGAAGCGGCGTGATTGCGAAGCGAAGCGGCTCGATTGTGAAGCGATTGTGAAGCGATATCAGGCGATTTTAGGCGATTTCAGGCGATTTCAACACGAGTACCTGGGACATGAGAGATGTGTCTTCTGGCAAAATTATGTTTTTCTTCCTGGAAAGTCGCTTCTTCATAGACGGGGATCCGACTTGAAAGCGAACTTCCATTGACTTCTCTGGGCTCAATTCGCCTAGAAGCCGCTTGAAAATAGTACAGGAACCTTTTTTGGAATCGCTTTGGACTTGAGTAGCGCATATTAAGACGGCTCCATTCATTCCAATGGGATTTCTGATGTCAGGCAATTTGAGGCCAATTGGGGGGGCACAAGTCGGATCGCAAATTGCCTAGGATCGCCGGCCCTCAATCCTTGAAGCTGATTGGTTTCTGTGTGGAGCTGCACCAAATTTTGCACTTTCAAGCTTTAGTAAATCAACTCCTAAATGTCACCTGTCTAACTTTCTACTATGGTGTGCTGGTGAAGACTTATTGCCTGGACAATTCATCACAGCACCCATTGATATTGGCTCATAGGCTGAACGAAGAGTGCTGGAATAGTTGACTTTATGGACTTACTCCAAAAATTTGCCAAGAATATTCTATGGAAAAAAAATTTCAAGCATACCAGTAATGGTTCCCCAAAGAGCTGTTCCATAGAACCGCTAAGAGTCAGATAGGACTGAGTGGTAGTGGCCCCATGTAAACATACATATTTTCATGGGGCCATTAAGCAGGACAAGTCTTTCTGACGTCTTTCACAGTGACACATTTTCAGCTCCATAGAAATGTTGTATTAATAGATTTGTTTCCAATCAATTTCACAATCATCCTTTCTTTGAAGGAGCATCACTATTATGATCATGCAGTAGCTCATTCATACATACAGGTCAACAGACTCCTATTAAAATGTACAATTTCAGAGGCTTTTAAAACCAGGTTGAAGAGGTCTAGATAATGTCTAGACTGTTTTGATGACCTAGCTGGAGAATCGAGAACAAAACCATTCTCAATAGGAACATTTCGAAATGACAGCTTATATCCGGTGTTTGATATAATTAAAGAAATACGATAACCTAGGCAAGGCAGTGAGATAATAAAATCAATAAACAGCGCTCACTGTGTATCTTGTCTGTCATAGGTCTTCATTGAGGGTGGCATAGATGAGAAGCTGTATCTACTGTAGACCCATGGAGGCAGAAGACCCTCTTTGTTTCCCCTCTCGACATTTGCCAACAATTAGCTAATATGCATTCATTAAGGAATAAAACCAAACCATGAGTTATAGGCACAATATATGGCAGAAACGATTTTTTCAAAAATGTGGGGGTGCTAAACTATTTTTAAGATAGTTTTATGTTTTACTTTCTTTTTTTCTAGGGTTAGATGCATATATTTAGTTTGAAGTGTATTTAAAGTCAGTTTTGTGGTTAAATTGGTGAGTAGAGTTGAGCGAACACCTGGATGTTCGGGTTCGGCGGGCTCGGACGAACTTTCCGGAAACGTTTGGGTTCGGAGGGCTCGGCCGAACTTTCCGGAAACGTTTGGGTTTGGTACCGAACGTTATCCAAACTTGACCCCGGACCCCGAACCCCATTGAAGTCAATTGGGACCCAAACTTTTCAGGACAAAAATGACTGTAAAAAAGTCCTGGAAAGTGCTAGAGGGCTGCAAAAGGAAGAAAAATGGGAGATGTTATTAGATTTGCAATCTGTCCCTCAAAGCAGTAGTAATCTCTACCTAGTCCAGTATCAGATCGTTCTGTAATCAGATCGTTCTGTAATCAGATCTTTATATAATGCAGGATGAGATGTTATAGATCTACAATCTGTCCCTCACAGCAGTATTAGTAATCTCTACCTAGTTATTATCACTGCAATCTGTCCCTCACAGCAGTAGTAGTAATCTCTACCTAGTTATTATCACTGCAATCTGTCCCTCACAATCTGTCCCTCAAAGCAGTAGTAATCTCTACCTAGTCCAGTATCAGATCGTTCTGTAATCAGATTGTTCTGTAATGCAGGATGAGATGTTATAGATCTGCAATCAGTCCCTCACAGTAGTAGTAGTAATCTCTACCTAGTTATTAACACTGCAATCTGTCCCTCACAATCTGTCCCTCACAGCGCCGGCAGCATCCTCTCCCTACACTACCCAGAGAGCATGTGACATGCAGCACTGTGATTCCAGCCTCATATAGAGGCTGGGTCACATGATGCACTGGCCAATCACAGCCATGCCATTAGTAGGCATGGCTGTGATGGCTTCTAGGGAAAACCAGTGAAACGCTTGTTGATTGGCTGCCCTGCAGCTATTCAACATGCGTGATAAAATACCAGAACCCGAACCTGAACGTTTTTCTCACACGTTCGGGTTCGGGATTGGAACACGGACACCCGAAAGTTCGGTACAAACCCGAACATTACAGTTCAGGTTCGTTCAACACTATTGGTGAGGCATTAGATCCCCTGACTTTAATAAATTGCTGTGCGGGTAGCGGTAAGCATGCTGCTACAAATGGCTGATTCTTGGCCATTCTTGGGATGCCCATCTACAGGAGGTTTGTTGACACCAGAGATGAGTAAGATTCTGAAAAGTTTATCCCGAAGTATATAAAAATGTGCAACCTTTAAAAAAAAAAAGAAAGTCCTGTTGAAGTCAATGGAAACCAGGTTATAAAAAGTTATAAAAAGTTCCAGCCTTGAACTTTTAGGAGTAAGGATACTTCAGGAAGTAAGGGTGAGCTTTGGACTTAATATGGCCATGTGGTCGTATTAGGTCAATGGTGTCACCAGCATCCATGCCTCTCAGTTCATGTAGCTGGGTGAGGAATTCCCTGGCCACAGTTGATTGGGAGGCAGCAGGTGAGAGTGATAGCTTTCTTCTATGTTAAGTCCAAGTCCAAGTTCAGACCAAACCCGAGCATGTCCTTGCTTTCTAATATATCCTTACCCAGGATGCCCCTTACCTTGCAGGTGCAAGGCTGGAGCTTAACTATAGTGACTCCTGTCCGGAGCTTTCCCTTATTACTGGCTATGGGGACATCTAGGGAAAAAAAGGGAATTACAAGGGACCAGCTTTGTACACTATCCTTTGTATTACCAAAAGTATTGGAACACCCGCCTTTACACACACATGAACTTTAATGGCATCCCGGTCTAAAGCCCCGTACACACGGGACGACGATCGCACGTACGATCGTGTCAAATCGTATGTTGGCTGTTGCATGTAGCATACTGACTGCACTACGCGATCGTACGACCGCAGAAGAACGTTAAGGTTCATGTAATTAGCATCCGGCCGTTCCTGACTTTGGAGCATGCGTATTTTGCACAATACAACTTTGTTGTACCAACTGCTCTGTACACACGATACAACGGTCGTATGAGAGCTTGTTGGTACGACCAAGTTTTCTAGTCTGCTCATACATCTCCCTTGCACGACCGTCGTATGTCGGCTGTTCAAATCGCGCATACGAGCGATCGATATCACATACAACGGTCGTTAGTACGACCTGTTGCATGTGATCGTCGTCCCGTGTGTACGGGGCTTTAGTCTGTAGGGTCAATATTGAGTTGGCCCACCCTTTGCAGCTATAGCAGCTTCACCTCTTCTGGGAAGGCCGTCCACAAGGTTTAGGAGTGTCTATGGGAAGGTTTGACCGTTCTTCCATATTGCTTGAGGTGATTGTAGCTGTATTAGTGCAATAGTGCCAGAGAAAATTGAGTACTGACCGTGATACTTTTTTTATTTGCACTAACATAACATTTTTCAGGGCAAGCTTTCGGGGTATCTCCCCTTCTTCGAGGTCCAAGCAGTACTCACCATTCTTCCAGAAGTGCATTTGTGAGGTCAGGCACTGATGTTGGACAAAAAGGCCTGACTTGCAGTCTCCACTCTAATTAATCACAAAGGTGTTCTATCGGGTTAAGGTCAGGACTCTGTGCAGGCCAGTCAAGTTCATCTACCCCAAGCTCGCTCATCCATGTCTATATGGACCTTGCTTTGTGCACTGGTCCAAATCATTTGGTGGAGGGGGGATTATGATGTGGGGTTGTTTTTCAGGGGTTGTGCTTGGCCCCTTAGTTCCAGTGAAGGGAACTCTTAAGTTGTGAGCATACCAAGATATTTTGGACAATTTCATGCTCCCAAATTTATGGGAAGATTTTGCGGATGGCTCCTTGCTATCCCAACATGACTGCGCACCACTGCACAAATCAAGGTCCATAAAGACATGGATGAGTGAGTTTGGGGTGGAGGAAGTTGACTGGTCCTGACCTCAACCCGATAGAACACCTTTGGGATAAATTAGAGTGGATACTGCGAGCCAGGCCTTCTCATCCAACATCAGTGCCTGACCTCGCTTCTGGAGGAATGGTCAAACATTCCCATAGACACTCCTAAACCTTGTGGACAGCCTTCCCAGAAGAGGTGAAGCTGTTATAGCTGCAAAGGGTTGGCCAACTCAATATTGAACCCTACGGACTAAGACTGGGATGCCATTAAAGTTCATGTGTGTGTAAAGGCAGGTGTCCCAATACTTTTGGTAATATAGTGTATCTTCATGTTTTTGCCCCTTCAAAGATCCTAAAAGTACAGGGCAGCTTTGAATTTCTGGTGGGAGCAACGGGTATTTTTGCACTTTTTGAGCTGACCTAACAAAATGCTTTCAGTGGTGAGTTTAGCCTCTTTATGGCAGCCTAACTCATATATGGGGCACCATGGTAGGTGGGCCCCAATGTGGAAGTGCCATACGTATACTTTGCTGTTTTCCTATGGAGACCTGCTCAGTCGGCACCCCAACAACTGTGACTGTGCTGCCACCGACAGCTCCGTCAACTACAGATAATTGGAAGCTGATAGGGCGGACTTCTGATGATGTCATCACAGCGCAACCAATAACAGTGATCCTGAACCCCTCCTACCGGCCTTGAACATCTTGGCCCATTTAAAGGGCCAGCTTCTCCATCATAAAAGGATTACAATGGAGATGGTCATTGTTTGGGTTTGCAAACACTTCAAGGTCAGGGGTCAGTTTGGGGATTATGTTGAGATACTTAGTCTTACATTTTGAAGATCATTTGAATTTTTGCTGTTGTCACCTCATTTTTCACATCAAGCTTCTTAGCTCATCTGCTCCCTGAAGAACATTTCCATTTTTTTTTTTTTTTTTGAAGACTAAAAATAGCGAAACCGGAATGAAGCAAGGATTTATCTTTTGCAGACTTTTGCAGACCTATATTTTGGGATTCAGCTCACCCAAAATTGGCGACCGAATCCGGAGAATTGTTGATTCAGCAATTATTGATTCTCTTGAATATTTACAAATAGATCGGCCTCTGGAAAAATGCGCAATTTAATCACTTGCCCACCACCCGCCGCAGTTCGGCCGCGCGAATCACCGTAGGTGTGCGCCGGTCCGTGCATGTGAGGTTGCAGGCGTGCGCGTGCCTGCTGCGTGCCACAGGAGCGCGCCCGCGGGTCCAGCGGACTCGATGTCTGCCGGCCGCCTGCGATGGCTGTACACAGAGGAAGAACGGGGATCTGCCTATGTAAACAAGGCAGATCCCCGCTCTGACAGATGACATCTCAGAGATCTGCTGTTCTCAGTGATCGGGAACAGCGATCTCTGTCATGTCCCAGGCAGCCCACCCCCCCTACAGTTAGAACACACCCAGGGAACACACTTAACCCCTTGATCGCCCCCTAGTGTTTATCCCTTCCCTGCCAGTGTCATTTATACATTGATCACTGCATTTTTATAGCACTGATCAATGTAATAATGTCACCTGCCCCCAAAAAAGTCATTTGGAGTCAGATTTGTCCGCCGCAATGTCGCAGTCCCGCTAAAAATGGCAGATCGCCGCCATTACCAGTAAAAACGTGGGAGGCGTGGCTTGGCGCGAACGGGAGCGGACGCTTCAGGAAAGAGCTCCGCACCTAATCCCGAGAATCAGGCTGAATCCTCGGTGTAGTGGAGAGTGTAAGTGAAGCCATCCACATCACCCGACCCTACACACTCTGGGCTACCTCCCAATACCAATTGACACACATTAAAGCCGTGCGGTGCCCGCGGACCGGCAGGGACCTGCTCCATACGGAACTTGCACCGGACCATCCGACTCGGCCAGCAGCCTTAATACCTCCATAAGCGGCTGTAGAGGCGGTAGGACAGCCCAGGGACCCCTCGCACAGTGCGGTGTTCTAACGCCGCTGCTTGCCTACACTGAATCGAGCGGGCCCCCTCTACGCGAGACCAGGGATTCACTGCGGCCTACGGAAGCCGCCATCTTGGGACTCCCAAAACCCGCGGCCTGCACCATACAGAAGCTACACAGAACCATACGACCCTGCCAGCTGCCTTAATCCCTTCGTGAGCGGCTGTAGAGTGGATAGGACAGCCCAGGGACCACTCGCACAGTGAGGTGTTTTGACTCCGCCACCTACCTGCGCTGAATCGAGCGGGCCCCCTCTACGCGAGACCGGGGATTCACTGCGGCCTACGGAAGCCGCCATCTTGGAACTCCCAAAGCCCGCAGTGAGGTCTACAACCACAGTCGAATATATCTAAGACGCACCCCCCGGGCAGCAATCCACTTCCCTCAGTGCCTGCACCCTCTCAGCATCACCCACGAGGGAAAACTCACTGTACTGTGGCCTAAACTACACGGTCATAGTGGCCATATTGATACTCCCTTGAGCACACTAGCACCCTGCTGTCCTGCTCACTATTCCCCTTACTTCTCTGTAGAGCATTAGCTCCCCTGAACAATATGGCAACCTAAATCCCCCCCCTGCTCTGCCACAAGTCGGTTAACTTTAACATTTGAGGTCGCTCTTCACACCTATTATGGGCAAAACAGGCAAAACAGACCGCAGCCCATCAACCTCTCGATCTCGCTCACCAAGGTCCTCCTCATCACAAGCCTCTAGGGGCTTCCACGAACTATTTCACTCACAACCTAGGGACGCACCGTTGCCCACCCAAACCACAGGAGCCATGAGGCAGTCCGACAAAAGCCCGGCCAGAACACCTCAAGCTACGTCCCCTGCTAGCTCTTCCGAACAGGAGAGATCTCTAAGTCTTGCTGACCTAAAAGCTGTAGCCACTGACATTAAGAATTCCATGTTTGCTGCGATCTCTGATTTACGCAAAGACATGCAAGAAATGACATCTAGACTAGAAGAGGTGGAAGAACTAACTGACCGCCATGATACAGATATACATGAAGCGCAGCAAGCCCTTAATGCTCATTCCCTGGAATTAAGAGACATTCACCGACATCTGGAGGACCTTGAAAACAGGAATCGCAGACACAACATCAGGATCAGGGGCCTCCCAGAAGCAGTAGACACAGCCCAGCTTGCCCAAGCTGTCTCTTCCATATTCAATGAGCTATTGGAAAGGCCCCTTGATACACAAATCGACATGGACCGTCTTCATCGAGCCCTCCGACCGAGACGCAGGGACACAGACCCGCCGAGAGATGTTATTGGTCATGTCAACAACTTCTTACTCAAAGAAGAGATACTGCGCAAAGCCAGAACCAGAGACAGAATCCTTTACAATGGTACCGAAATTAAACTGTACCAAGATCTGTCTCAAATCACCTTACTAAAACGCAAAAACCTCCGGACATTGTTGGACATGCTCCGGGATAGAAACATCCAATACAGATGGAAGTTCCCATTCGGCCTCGCTGCGGGTCCCCCGGGACATGCGGCTCTACTGCGAGTGCCCGAAGACATGGCACGCTTTTGTAATAGCCTGGACATCCCATTTATAGACATTCCAAACTGGCACCAAGCACCCCGATCTCTGACACAAAATATGGAAGAATCAATGGAATTCCAGCAAGCTGGCCTGGCGGCCCCTCCCCGTAGACGGCGTATATCGGCGCGCAACTCTCCACCACCCGCTAATCGGCGAGTATCCGGCGGGGACAGCGTCCCAGTTTCTCCCGTCCATAGAAGGCCTAGAAGAGATTAACTTCACACAAGATGATCCCCCCGACCCAATAGTCTCTAGAACACACTTCAATTAGAGAAGATCCGGAAGATACCTGCCCTCTTTGACCCTGCGACAGGGGCGGCCTATGAGCGGCTAATCGCCCACCACCTCTCAACGCGCGGCTATATGCGGCAGATGCCCCTCCCCGGCGGTCCGGTCGAACGACCTTAAGGTAACTAAGAAGGTATAAAACACAGTCTCTAGCCCCACGAACCACGGTCAAACCTTACAGATATTTACCCTACAGGTCCGATAATGTTTTCGCACGGTACAGAAGCCCGTGAGCGTCATCTCGGCGTACAGGGCCCCCTGGGCGTCGCTCC
>BLSH010031561.1:293747-304115 GCA_018402905.1 Glandirana rugosa | reverse complement strand
TGTCCTAAGCAGCTCACCCCCCCCCCCCCTACAATTAGAACACATCCAGGGAACACACTTAACCCCTTGATCGCCCCCTAGTGGTAACCCCTTCCCTGCCAGAGTCATTTATATATTGATAAGTGCATTTTTATAGCACTGATCAATGTAATAATGTCACTGGTCCCCACAAATGTCATTTGGGGTCAGATTTGTCTGCCGCAATGTCGCAGTCCCGCTAAAAATCGCAGATCGCCGCCATTACCAGTAAAAATAATAATAAAAAAAAACAATCAATATACACTTATTGGGATTTTTTTTACCAAACATATGTAGAAGAATATATATCGGCCTCAACTGATGAATAAATTTGTTGTTTTTTTGGATATTTATTATAGAAAAAGTAAAAAAAATTGTTTTTTTTTTCAAAATTGACGCTTTATTTTGTTTATATCGCAAAAAAAAAACCCCGCAGGGGTGATCAAATACCACACAAAAGGAAGCTCTATTTGTGGGGAAAAAAGGACGTCAATTTTGTTTGGGTACAACGTCGCACGACCGCGCAATCGTCAGTTAAATCAATGCAGTGCCGTATCGTAAAAAAAATGGCCCCGTCATTAAGGGGGGTAAACCTTCCAGGGCTGAAGTGGTTAATGTTTCAGGGTAATGAATTGTTGGGATTGGCAGGATTTACTGCAGTTTGAACAAATTTGGAGACATACACTAATATATAAAGTATAACTTTTTTTTAAATCCCGTTTGCTGATTTGCGTGTTCTTCGAAATCACTAGCCTGAAGCAAGTTTGGGCTGTGGATGAGCCGAGCGCAGATAGAAGATACCTAAAAATCTTTCCCAATCAGCATGCAGACTCTCCTACTTGCTATGTGATGGCCTGAGGGGCTCCTTTGGGCTTTAAAAGTTAAACTTGACTTTTTCATAAAGTGATATTAAAGCTTCAGATTTTTTTTTTCTTTACATTAAAATAACAAACATGTCATGCTCACCTGCTCTGTGCAGTGGTTTTGCACAGAGCAGCCCTAGATCCTCCCCCGCTGACGCTCCTGGCTCCGCCCTCCTGCCAAGTGCCCCCAGAGCAAGCAGCTTGCTATGGGGACCCCCAAGCAGGCGCGCTCCAATGCTGCTGCTCTGTGTGTCCATTCACACACAGAGCCCCTGTCTCTGCTCATTGGCCCACTGGCTGCGATTGACAACAGCGGGAGCCAATAGTTCCTGCTTCTGTCTCAGCCAATGAGAAGGGAGAGCTGAGGCTCTCGTGTAGAGTGCTGGAGGAAGATTGGGCTTAAGTGTTGGGGTTTTTTTTTTAGACATGTGCATTTTGTTTTGTTCCAAATCGAAATCCAGACACATTTTTCCTTATTCGGAAATTCGGATGAATCCGAATTTCTAAATTAAAATAATAACAAATTTAAACAAATCTGAAATAATGAAGCGGAAATTTCGGACAAAATTCGAATAGTTTTTGAATGCAATTCGAATTTCAGAAGAGACTGAAATAGAATAGAAAATAAAGGAATAGAAAATAATATAAAAGAATAGAAAAAAAAATGTAATAGAAAATAAAAAAATAACATAGAATAGAATAGAGTAAAACAGAATAAAATAAAAAATAAAAGAACAGAATAAAATAGAATAGAAAAAAAAATTTGAATAGAATAGAACATAAAAGAATAGAATAGAATAGAATAGAATAGAAAGAATATAACCATCTTCCAAAATTCAAATTTTGAATAGTATAAATTGGATTTCAAATGGAATTAGAATCAATTTGAATTCAGAAAATGTGAAACGATTTAAGCTCGAAGTAAGTAAACAAACTCCAAAAATGAATTAAATAAATTTACGTAAATAATAATAATAAATTATGTTCTGCACAGGTCTGGTTGTTTTTACCTTCATGCATAGGATGCATAGGATGGATGAAGGTAAAATACCTGGAGCTTTTACAATCACTTTAATTTTCCAAGCTGCATAAACACAATATTGAAAGGTCACAGTATACAGCAACTGTATCAAAAATAAGCTCCACCTTCCATTGTTAAAAAGAGGGCATTTCCTCAGGCTATGTTCATGTGCCCCATTCTCATTCACATGGGACGGAGGTCTCTGGGCCTCCTTGGTATGAAAGAGGACTTCCAGACACCGATAAACCCCCCCATCCACAGACCCCCCACAACCACCAGGCAAGGGTTATGGAGGACGAGCCATTGTCCTCATTAACATAAGGACAATGTGCTTTGCCAGGGGGTTCCCATGCCAAAGTACCTCCCCATTTTGAGGGCATGTAGCCTTTTGTGGTTCAAGGGGGGGGGGCACATGCTATTGCCCCCTTCCCTTTCCTGGTTACCCAGGCTCTGCTTGCTCAGATAAAAGTCTGGTTGAGGGTTTGGTGTTGAATGTAGGTGACCTCACACTTCATCGAGATTCTGCCCGCGATTCCAGATGTGCGGCATTGTTAGAAGGACCTCAAACTTTTCTCTTTTTTACCTAAGGTACCCCCTTAAAATCCATACCATAGCGGGCAGAATCATCAACATTCTGCCCGCGATTCCAGATGTGCGGCATTGTTAGAAGGACCTCAAACTTTTCTCCTAAGGTACCCCCTTAAAATTCATACCATTGCGGGCAGAATCATCAAGATTCTGCCCGTGATTCCAGAACTGCGGCATTGTTAGGAGGACCTCAAACTTTTCTCTTTTTTACCTAAGGTACCCTCTTAAAATCCATACCAGACTCAAAGGGGGAGATTTACCAAAACTGGAGCACTCAGAACCTAGTGCAGCTCTGCATGGTAGCCAATCAGCTTCTAACGTCAGCTTGTTCAGTTAGGCTCCATTCACACCTCGGCATTTGGAATCGCCGTGATTCTGTCCAAGATTCCAGATAAAATTGCGATGCCATTACTTGTTAATGGCACCCTAATCGTGGTGCGATTTTGCCGCGATTGGTAGGCGATAAAGCACGCTGTAATCGTGGCAAATTCGCAACTCACAAAGCTTGCCGCTCAGAAAGGAGCAGGAGCTTCTGGGCGACGACGTAGAGCATTTCGATTTGGCCGCTATTTATCACCCGCCAATCGCTGCAAAATCGGACTACAATTGGGGTGCCATTGACAAGTAATGGCATCGAAATCCAATCCCGTGTTTCGCCGCGATTCTGGAATTGCGGGCAGAATCTTGATGATTCCACGCCAAGACGTAAATGGAGCCTTAAGCTTTGACAATAAAACCTGGAAGCTGAATGGTTTCTATGCAGAGCTGCACCAGATTTTGTGCTCTCCGGTTTTAGTAAATCTTCCACCAAGGGTCAGCAAAAAAATTATACAGTTTAAATTGCCGGCAAATGAATGATGGCTTCTCTATGAACAAAAAATGTAAATGTCAGTGCTAAAAAATAATTCACTGCTCTTAGCTGAATTGATTTTGCTTTTTGCATTTGTACCCCAGGGCAGGAATACCACCCCCCCTCCCCCCACTTCCCCACCCTGCTTTTTTTTTTTTTTTACACCCTATTGCCTATTAGCCCAGAAACTGGGCAATTTAAAATGATCAGATTCGGATCCCATTGATTTAACTCTGTATGAAAACCCAAAAACTAATTTATTATATTGCAGCTTACCTGGAGTCCAGGATGAGGTTGCCACTCTACTCACCTCTCTAGGACATCTTAGATTTGTGGCTTCCAGGGGTCACCCTTCTTTCCTGAACCCTTGCAGGAGCCAGGATGGGCTCCATCCCCTAACAGCAGCCACGGATGCACCAATCGTATATCCCTTCTCCACCGAGCCTGAGCGGCACACAACATTCTCTCCAGGTCACATGTGAGATGCCATGTTAGTCAAGAGATGCCTTAATTAACGCTGCTTAAGTCACTCCGACTTTAAGGTTCCTGTACTACTTCAAGGAGACTTCTATCCGACTTGTGCCCATAGAATTCAATGGAAGTCGGCTCCAAATCGGATCCTCATCTACACACTACTGTCAAAAGTATTGGGACACCTGCCTTTACACGCACATGAACTTTAATGGCATCCCAGTCTTAGTCAGTAGGGTTCAATATTGGGTTGGCCCACCCTTTGCAGCTATAACAGCTTCAGCTCTTCTGGGAAGGCTGTCCACAAGGTTTAGGAGTGTCTATGGGAATGTTTGACCACTCTTCAGTCAAGTTCCTCCACCCCAAACTCGCTCATCCATGTCTTTATGGACCTTGCTTTGTGTTATGGTGTGGGGTTGTTTTTCAGGGGTTGGGCTTGGCCCCTTCGCTCCAGTAAATGGAACACTTAAGGCGTCAGCATACCAAGACATTTTGGGCAATTTCACGCTCCCAACTTTGTGGGAACAGTTTGGGGGTGGCCCCTTCCTGTTCCAACATGACTGCGCCAGTGCACAAAGCAAGGTCCATAAAGACATGGATGAGGGAGTTTGGGGTGGAGGAGCTTGACTGGCTGTTTGATCCTGTGTTCTTTGACCCTCCCCTTCTTCCACTGTCCCCAATCTACTGATAGTACAGAGCCTTGGGGACAGGCTACACATGCCCAGTTTGTGTGTATTGATAGAGAGGTTTTTTTTTTTTTTTTGGGAGGGTGCATGTGATCAGCACAGGGCCAATCAGCACCATCCAGCCAAAGGGTCAGGGGTCCTGCAGCCTCATAGGACAGTCAGAGGAGAATGAAAATTCCTCCTACAAGCTTTAACCAGATACTGCTATATACTGATGATGAGAAAAGGTATTTAGCAGTTTATATTTACTAAAATAATTGCATTTCCATGTTCTGTGTACTGTGGGAGAGCAGATATAGTAACTGCAGGCTGCTGGGGACAGCATATATAATGACTGCAGAGTCATGGGGAGACCAGATATAGTGACTGCAGGCTCCTGGGGAGAGCAGATATAGTGACTGCAGGTTCCTGGGGAGAGCAGATATAGTGACTGCAGGCTCCTGGGGAGAGCAGATATAGTGACTGCAGTATCCTGGGGAGAGCAGATATAGTGACTGCAGGCTCCTGGGGAGTGCAGATATAGTGACTGCAGGCTCCTGGGGAGAGCAGATATAGTGACTGCAGGCTCCTGGGGAGAGCAGGTATAGTGACTGCAGGCTCCTTGGGAGATCAGATATAGTGACTGCAGGGTCCTGGGGAGAGCAGATATAGTGAATGCAGGCTATTGTGGAGAGCAGATATAGTGACTGCAGGCTCCTGGGGAGAGCAGATATAGTGACTGCAGGGTCCTGGGGAGAGCAGATATGGTGAATGCAGGCTCCTGGGGAGAGCAGATATAGTGACTGCAGGCTCCTGGGGAGAGCAGATATAGTGAATGCAGGCTCCTGGGGAGAGCAGATATGGTGAATGCAGGCTCCTGGGGAGAGCAGATATAGTGACTGCAGGCTCCTGGGGAGAGCAGATATAGTGAATGCAGGCTCCTGGGGAGAGCAGATATAGTGACTGCAAGCTCCTGGGGAGACCAGATATAATGAATGCAGGCTCCTGGGGAGGGCAGATATAGTGACTGCAGAGTCCTGAGTTTAGTAACACCCTCTGCTTCTAATCTTTTCTTTGTAACTCTTCTCTCTTAATTAAACTTTTTTTTTTTTTTTAAACAAAGGGTTGTTGATTTCCTTATCATTGGGGATTCTTCTTGCCTTTACCTGAGTCGTCCTATAAATGCGGGGAAGCAGCGTTTGATTTGTGCCTTTGGGCTCCGGCGCTCTTCTTTCTTCCTACAACCGGAGAGCCGAGTCACAAGAGTTCTGTATTATTTGCAAAATCAATATCAACTCTTGGCTGCGGTAGAAAACGCATTAATTAATATGAGTGGTAAGAGAAGAGTCGGCCATTTGTTTGGGCGCTCTCCGTTTATCTGTGTCAAGATGTTTTTTTTTCCTTTCTGCAACGCCTGAGGAAACATTTGAACGTCTAAACAGACTGAAGTGCTGCCGATAGTTTGGGTCCACCGAGCGATGAATGTAATTGTTGTACGGTTCACCGAGCTCAGGGCTCATTAGCAATCATAATCTAGGAGCCTGCTTAGTAGAAGGGAACAAAAGTAATGATTTTTAAGGAGATCATGAAATGGATTTATGAAAGAAAAAATAAAAATACATATGTACTGTATATAGATAAATATACGGCAAATATGGGTGATTCCATACCAAAGTGATCTTCACATTCTAGGTGGAGCCTGACCAGTACCTGAATGCACTGTATATGTTTTAGATAATCAACTAGTAGGACAGTGGCGGCCCGTCCATTGGGGTCGCAGGGGCGCCGCCCCCCTAATCCATGCGTCCGTCCCCCTAATCTACGTGCACGTGATCTGAGCCTGAGGCTCTAATAGGCTTCAAGAAAGGGTGGGCTTGGGTGTAGAGCCCACCCAATTGGGTGACAATAGGGAATTAACATTCACATTCGCTATTGTCTTCCTAATTCTTCTCGCGGCCAATCAGGATGCGGGTCCGGAGACCCATCACCCGATTGGTCAAGAGGAGAAGCAATCCTATTGGCCGCTGAGGAGGAGGGAGCAGACGCAGGGGAAGCCACCATGAAGCACCAGGAGGAGGAGATCCCGCCCGTCGCCTACAGGAAGCACTGCCCGCGACCATCATGGCTGGTGACCGACTGATCAACCAGGAGGGAGGGGTGCCTGTCTGCAGTGGTGGCCAGTGTTTTTTTTTTAGTGGAGGTGACAAACAACCCCACCCCATGGGTCGGTGGCATCATTACCCCCCCCCCGGCCCCGCGCTTACCACAGCAGGCCCTGGCGGGCGGGTTGCCGGCTCGGGCAGGAAGCGGCGATCAATGGTGGGCTCCGGTGGCAGCGACGGGCTTTGATGGGTTGCAGGCTCTGGTGGCAGCGGCAGGCTTCGGTGGGTTGCAGGCTCCGGTGGCAGCGGCGGGCCTCGTTGGGTTGCAGGCTCCGGCGGCAGCGGGCTTCTATGGATGGGGGGCGACTACTCACTTCTTCTCCAAGGCATCCTATAGGATCGCCTGGCCTTTCAGCCAATCGGGTGACGGGTATCAGACCCGCTTCCAGATTGGCCGTGAGGAGTATCAGAGTTGCAACAGAAAATATTCATTCGCTGGTGCAACACACCTGGATGGGCTCCGGATGCAATGCTCTGCGCACCGAGCCCACCCTATTTTGAAGCCTATTAGGGCCCTTACCATCCCCACCATAGGATTTCATGTTGCCAGCGTCCTGAAAGGGGCCAGGCGTATGGATAAGGAGGGAGGTGGGCCATGGATGGGGGCCTGGAGCCCATGCGCCCACAATGGATCCCTGCCCTGCCTGTCTGTGACCCAACGGACCGAGGTGGTGGTGGCAGGTGGATTATTTGCCACCCCCCCCCCCAAAAAAAAAATAATATACCACCAGCCGCCACTGTAGTGGGATCATCTTGTCACACAGGGATGGTGGGAACAATTATTGTCCACATTTGGAAAATAATGTAACCATTATGCCCACCTCTTCCCTTATATAGCTGATGGTATCTTGTGGGCAGTAGTGGTACCGCGGGGATCAGTAAGGATCAGTTATGTGAAGTGTTTTTTTTCCTTTTTGGTCAGCCGGCAGGTGGCAGGCTTCATGAGTGATGCTGGATTTACAGCAAGGGACTTTTTTGGGGGGATTTTTAATAAAGGATCTGTTAAACGTTTGTGTGTCCTTATTTCTATGTTACTTTTTTGTTGTTGTTGTTGTGAATGAGTATGGGGTATTGTGTACCCACCACACTTATATACATATGGGGGATATCTGCCCCCCCCCTATTATTAAAGGGGACTTTTTCTGATAAGCCCCATGCCCTCAGACCCATACAACCAACAGCCAGGTTTGTGGGCAAGAGGCCCTTGTCCTAATCAACAAGGGGACAAAGTGCCTTGCCGGGGGGTCACCCCGGGCAAGGCACTCCTCAATCCTCCAGGATGGGCGAAGTTTGTAGTTATAGCCTGTTAGAATCCAAACAAAACAAATAGTTTTTGCAATTACCCAAATTGGTCAGTTTTGGGGGCATTGATAGGCTGCACTGATGGGCACTGATGAGGCAGCACTGATGGGCACTGATGAGATGGCAGTGATGGGCACTGATGAGAATACACTGATGAGGTTGCACTGATAGGTGGCAGGGATAGACACTGATAGGTGGTACTAATGGCCTCTGATGGGCAATGCTAGGCGGCACTGATGAGGCAGCACTGATGGGCACTGAGGAGGCAGCACTAATGGGTACTGATAATGTGGCACTGATGGGCACTGATGAGAAGACACTGATGAGGTTGCACTGATAAGGCTGCACTGATAGGTGGCAGGTAAAGGCACTGATAGGCAGTAATACTGACCACTGATATGCGGCACTGATGGGCAATGATAGGCGGCACTGATGAGGCAGCACTAATGGGTACTGATAAGGTGGCAGTGATGGGCACGGATGAGAAGACACTGATGAGGTTGCACTTGTAAGGCTGCGCTGATAGGTGGCAGGTAAAGGCACGGTACTACTGGCCACTGATAGGCGGCAATGATGGGCAATGAGAGGTGGCACTGATGAGGCAGCACTAATGGGTACTGATAAGGTGGCACTGATGGCCACTGATAAGAAGACACTGATGAGGCTGCACTGATAGGTCGCAGGGATAGGCACTGATAGGTAATACTAATGGCCACTGATAGGTGGCACTGATGGGCAATGATAGGTGGCACTGATGGGGAGCACTGATGGGCAGCACTGATGGGCTGTAATTGACATTGATGGGGCTGCACTGATGATCAGTGCCCTGATTATCTGTGTACATGTCAGGGAGGGTTAGTGTTGGGGTTACAGGGAGGGTTAGTGTTAGGAGCACAGCTCGGAGGAAGGGGGTGCGCCCCCAAAACGCGTCAGTTGTTACCCCACCTTGTGCTCTTTCATCTACCCATTTGCATCATCTCGCTTTGGTTTTATGGCTTAGTGATACCACATTGTGGTTTTGTGAGTATTCATTTTTAAACTTTTTTACAATTCTAATACATTTTTATGGTAATGCACTAGGTGCGCGTGCCTCCCTTTCTGTTTTGTTTTTTAGGATTACAGGGAGGATTAGTGTTGGGGTTACAGGGAGGGATAGTGTTAGGATTACAGTGAGGGTTAGTGTTAGGATTACAGGGAGGGTTAGTGTTGGGGTTACAGGGAGGGTTAGTGTTGGGGTTACAGGGAGGGATAGTGTTAGGGTTACAGGGAGGGTTAGTGTTGGGGTTACAGGGAGAGTTAGTGTTGGCGTTACAGGGAGGGTTAGTATTAGGATTACAGGGAGGGTTAGTGTTAGGGTTGCAGGGAGGGTTAGTGTTGGGGTTACAGTGAGGGTTAGTGTTGGGGTTACAGGGAGGGTTAGTGTTGGGGTTACAGGGAGGGTTAGTGTTAGGATTACAGGGAGGGTTAGTGTTAGGGTTACAGAGAGGGTTAGTGTTGGGGTTACAGGGAGGGTTAGTGTTAGGGTTACAGGGAGGGTTAGTGTTGGGGTTACAGGGAGAGTTAGTGTTGGCGTTACAGGGAGGGTTAGTGTTAGGATTACAGGGAGGGTTAGTGTTAGGGTTACAGGGAGGGTTAGTGTTAAGATTACTGGGATGGTTAGTGTTAGGGTTACAGGGAGGGTTAGTGTTGGGGTTACAGGGAGGGTTAGTGTTAGGGTTACAGGGAGGGTTAGTGTTAGGGTTACAGGGAGGATTAGTGTTGGGGTTACAGGGAGAGTTAACGTTAGGGTTACAGGGAGAGTTAGTGTTAGGGTCACATGGAAAGTCAGTGTAAGAGTTACAGGGAGGGTTAGTGTAAGGGTGATGGGGTGATTATTGGATTAGGATTACAGAAAGGGTTAGAGGTTGAGTCACAGGGAAGTCAGTGTAAGGGTCAAGGGGGCTTATTATTTGGATTACAGGGAGGGTGAATCTTACGGTCCCAAGGAAGGTCAGTGTAAGGGTTATGGGTAGAGTTGAGCGAACACCTGGAAGTTCGGGTTCTGCTGGTCCGTCCGAACTTCGGGACAAAGTCCGGGTCCGGGTCCGGACGGAACCCGAACGATCGCACCTGGTCGTCTTGGGCTTGAAGGTCCACAAGCGAGTTGAGATGGGTATTGGGAATGTGACTGGAAGGAACCCTGGCATTCTAAGTGGGAGGGACATTAGGTTTATTATTCGGGGGAACTGGGAATGTGACTGAAGGGACACTGAGTTGGAGATTGGGAAAGACATTAGGATTAGGTTATTAGTGGGGTAGTGGGAATGTGATTGGGAGGGACATTGAGAATGTGACTGAAAGGTACACTGGGATTGTGATTGAGAGGGACATTGGGATTGCAATTGAGAGGGACATTGGGGTTGTGATTAGGAGGGACATTGGGATTGTG
>BLSH010031561.1:258159-278485 GCA_018402905.1 Glandirana rugosa | reverse complement strand
CGTGCGGGCAGAAAAGTAAGCCCGTGCTGTAGCTGTCATTCGGCTATAGCGCAGGCGAGAAGGGGTTAAATGAAGCACACGCCAAACGAGTAGTATAATGATCAGTACACATGATTGCACATTTATTAATCCATATACGGTTTCTACATACATTTCATCACAATAGTATTAAATACATTTTAAAAAAATGAATGAGCTGATTTGTATTATGCATAAATATCCACATAAATAAAATAAATTCATAGTGGTAAGATAAGTTCATATGTAAATTCCAAATGTAAACATATGATGGTTATGAAACTGCATCCAAAGACTCACCGCGTTTCGTGGAACTCCGTCCACTTCCTCAGGAGCAGAAGAAAAGTGAGTGTCTGCGAAAAACCAATTAAGAACAATGTAGTATGGCAACATGCTCGATGCAGGAAAAGAGGGCTCACCATACCAATTAGGTATCCCCCCCCCCCTAATCTACTTACAGATCAGCTCAAAATTAGACATGGCGGTATTGTAGATTGAGGGCTCCAGAGAACAGACTAGTTTACTATATAAAAGAGATATAAATACGTTTTAATGAATACATAGTTGGGTTAAACTGGGAATATTGCATCTGCCTATGCTTTGCCTAATGCATGCTGGCTGAAAGCACCTTTACAAATAAAGTTTCTCGCCCGTTTTGCTCACCCAGCATGCTTTGCGCGGCCTCCGTCTGGTGCCCCCTGCCATTGATTTCATCCTATCTTTGCTGTTGTATTACATTTACTTACATGGAATCCAGTTGTATCATTTATCTCTCACATCACATCTCAGCTCAGGGCAAAGGTTCTATCTCACCATGTTTCCATTAGCATCTAAGTATTGATCTTTTTTATGCTGTATACGTTGCCCGCGATCCGTGCCGCACTAAACAAGTGCACGAGGCTATATAAAAATAACCAGAAGCAAATTTATCGCAGCAGCGATGTAGTAAGGGATAATTTATCTGAAATCAAGTATTACATTGATAAACGAGCCTATAATGAATGTGTTACTTGGGAAATGTCACATGCATTAAAGATTATGAACATGCCAAGTCGGCTAATAACTCATCCCTGTCCCGTGTAGACCTCTTATCCTGCTTGGCGCCTCACTGATGCCCCCCCAAAGGGCCACATAAATTAGCAATATGTAAATAAGATTTTAATTATGTTTATGGATAAATATGTAAAAAATACTCATATATCACAATGTATTCTATTGCACATTTTTAGAAAGATTTGTCTTAAACAGTGGCGGCTGGTGGTATATTTTTGAAGGCGGCAATCCGTCAGCTGCCATCCCCCCATCCCCTGGTCAGTCGACTTACCCCCATCTAGGTCGCAGGCTTGCTCCGGGCGGCGGCTTCCCCTGCGTCTTCTCCCTTCTGCTCCTCGGCGGCCAATAGGATCGCTCCTACTCTCGGCCAACGGGTCTCAGGACCCGCCTCCCGAGCCGGGATTGGCCGGGAGGGGAATCAGGAAGACAACAGCGAATATTAATTCGCTATCATCACAAAGTGACAACATGCAGTTGGCTAAAGGATAAATCCCAGAGTGTGGTTGTAAATGGGGTTCACTCAGAGCAGAGACCAGTCACTAGTGGGGTACCACAAGGCTCTGTATTGGGTCCTGTTCTATGTAACCTATATGTAAGTGGTATAACTAAAGGTTTGTTGGGCAAGGTATGTCTCTTTGCCTATGATACAAAGGTGTGTAATAGGGTTGATATCCCTGGAGGTGTCTGTAACATGGAACATGGATTTGGCATTGCTGGAAGATTGGTCAAAGCAGTGGAGACTGCAGTTCAATATTTCTAAATGTAAAATAATGCATCTAGGGAAAAAGAATCCCCTTAGAGAGTACAGCATTGGGGGTACAGTGTTAGCCAGCACTACAGAAGAAAACGATTTGGGGGTGCTTATTTCAGATGATTGCAAAATAAGCAAACAGTGTAACCAGGCAGTGGGAAAAGCAAATAGAATTCTGGGATGTATCAGTAGAGGGATCACCAGCAGGGGGAAGGAGGTTCTGATTCCTCTATATAGATCTTTATATCAGTAGAGGGATCACCAGCAGGAGGAAGGAGGTCCTGATTCCTCTATATAGATCTTTATATCACTAGAGGGGTCACCAGCAGGAGGAAGGGGGTTCTGATTCCTCTATATAGATCTTTATATCACTAGAGGGATCACCAGCAGGAGGAAGGAGGTCCCGATTCCTTTATATAGATCTTTATATCACTAGAGGGGTCACCAGCAGGAGGAAGGGGGTCCTGATTCCTCTATATAGATCTTTATATCACTAGAGGGGTCACCAGCAGGAGGAAGGGGGTCCTGGTTCCTCTATATAGATCTTTGTATCACTAGAGGGGTCACCAGCTGGAGGAAGGAGGTCCTGATTCCTCTATATAGATCTTTATATCACTAGAGGGGTCACCAGCTGGAGGAAGGAGGTCCTGATTCCTCTATATAGATCTTTATATCACTAGAGGGGTCACCAGCAGGAGGAAGGAGGTTCTGATTCCTCTATATAGATCTTTAGTGAGACCTCACTTAGAATACTGTGTCCAGTTCTGGAGACCTCACTTACAAAAAGATATTGATAAGATAGAACGAGTTCAGAGACGGGTAACAAAAATAGTGAAAGGTCTGGGGGATAAAACACAATGAGAGCGACTTCAGGAACTTAATATGTACAGTCTGGAGGAAAGAAGGGGGAGGGGAGACATTGATTGAAACCTTTAAGTACATCAAGGGGGTGAATAAGGTTCAGGAGGGCAGTCTTTTCAATATGAAATCAAAATCAAGAACACGGGGACCTCAAACTAACTGGAGGGAAGTTCAAAACTAATCTTAGAAAGTATTATTTTACTGAAAGTGTGGCTGAGGATTGGAATAAACTACCAACAGAGGTTGTGAGACAGTCAACAGTAAATGGCTTTAAACATGCTTGGGATAAACAAATCTATAGTCAGACAACGAGGTTAATGGGAAAACAAGAAAAAAAAAACAAAAAAAAAACCCCAAAAAAAACAAAAAAAAGGGCAGACTCGATGGACTACTCAGTCTTTTTCTGTCGTCACTTTTCTATGTTTCACACAACTGGATGGGCTTTTTGGCGCAGTCAGGGCCGTCTTTAACACAGGGAAAAAGGGGCAGCTGCCCCGGGCCCAGTCATTGTTGTGGCGCCCAATTGGGAGACATGGATGAGCGAGTGTGGGACGGAGGAACTTGACTGGCCAATACCTTTGGTAATATAGTGTATAGATACATACACACGCATGTGTGCTTGAGCTTTCAGGTTCACACCCTAATGCAAAATGGTGCACACACCTATGACTGGAGGGAAGCAATCAGCACTTGGAGAGACGCTCAAAGCTTGAAATTTCCTTTGCTGGTCCCTACTCTTGATCCTGCTCATGATTTGGTGCTTTTCTGCTCAACTATTACTAAACTATTACTAATCTTGCCTTGTGACCCAGCTCTCAGGGTGCTCTCATTGCTATGCTTCTGCTTACCTGACAACAGCGCTTCCAGGTTCAAGTCTGCTGCTCCAGCTTCCTGGCACCTGCACCCTTCCACTGCCCTAGCAGTCCCTGTATCGACTTTCAGGGGTATTCAGATGGGAATTGTGCAATAGGCAACCCTCGTCATCTCAATCCCCTCATACATGAGACAGTTAGGTTCTTGTAATAACATGGTAGAAGAATAAAGAAGAGAGCAACATTTCAGAGGTATTTTTCCAGATAAACTTTGTTGTTGCATCGTATTAAAAATAAAGTTTCAAGGGGCCTTCATCAGGGACTGGGATTGTAGAAAGAGTTGAGGACTAGATGATCATTGATGAGATACTGGAAGAAAAATTCATAATTAGAGTTGACCGAACCCGAACTGTAAAGTTTGGGTCCGTACCGAACTTTCGGGTGTCCGTGTCCCGAATCCGAACCCGAACGTTCCAGAAAACGTTTGGGTTCGGGTTCTGGGTTCTGGTATTTTTTTTATCACACATGTTGAATAGCTGCAGGGCAGCCAATCAATAAGCGTTACACTGGTTTTCCCTAGAAGCCATCACAGCCATGCCTACTAATGGCATGGCTGTGATTGGCCAGTGCACCATGTGACCCAACCTCTATATGAGGCTGGAGTCACAGTGCTGCATGTCACATGCTTTCAGGTTAGTGTAGGGAGAGGATGCTGCCGGCGCTGTGAGGGACAGATTGCAGTGATAATAACTAGGTAGAGATCACTACTGCTTTGAGGGACAGATTGCAGATCTAATAACATCTCCCATTTTTCTTCCTTTTGCAGCCCTCTAGCACTTTCCAGGACTTTTTTACAGTCATTTTTGTGCCGAAAAGTTCAGGTCCCCATTGACTTCAATGGGGTTCGGTGTCCAAGTTATAGTTCGGATGACGTTCGGTACCGAACCCGAACGTTTTCCGATAGTTCGGCCGAACACGAACGTCCAGGTGTTCGATCAACTCTATTCATAATACAATATTATTATTTTTTTTTTTAAATATGTTTATTGAAGTTTTTGCGTTTACAGTGCAGAAACAAGATAACAAGGTAAGTATCACCAGTAAGAAAATAAAGTTTGTGAAGGCAAAAGGCATAGAACATGGCCTTCACATAATCAACCATAGAGCTGAACAGTTGGAACTTCAAGATGATGAATCAGTAATAGGGGTAATATAGCTGATAACAGAGAATCTGGTTAGGTTAGGGTAGCTAGCCTCAGAAACCTTTGTAGATACAACCTGAGGACTGGAAGCATGTATACAGAATAACTAAATTGAAGGATGCAAACAGATATCTGTAAGTGTCTGATTCAAGGGTGGTTACAGGGTTAGTAGAACCTTAGGAATGTCTAAGTGGGGGGGGGGGTGCCTTAGTGGCCGGCAGCCCTGTCTCTGGTGGTGCGCATCTCCAACCATGAACTAAAGATTACGTGTTGACTACCATGGTTTCACCTCTATTTGTGGTCCAACGCCCGTCAGATAGGGCTGGCACTTCTGGCACCGCCGGCCACTAAGGCAGGTGAAGGTGGGACCCCCGGCTGCACTACATGGCGCCACACACTGGTGAAGCTAGGAAACGATATACAAATATGTGGAGCTATCCTGAGGAAGCAGAGTTGTCTGCGAAACGTTGATAATACTCCATGCGCCAGCAACCAGCTTGTCCAAGCATTATGTTGGATATCTCGTGTGTGTAATGCTTAATATACTTCTATATATTTTATATAACCTTTTATGAATTTTGTATTTAATAAAATATATTTCTTTTTATAATGATGTGTTCATAAGTTGTGTGCTCACTTTAGACAACTACTAATCCAGTAAAATCCCCTTAATAGATGAGGCATGTCCTCTTGATCTATTTTCTTTTTCATAATTACTCGTGTATATGGCATGTGGATTTAAAGAGGAAATAAACCCAGATGGGGTTTACTTCCTCTATGTCCCCCTGTAAAGTAGAAACATAATGGGCTACTATGCATCGCATAGTAGCCCATTATGTGCCACTTACCTGCAAACGAAGCCTGCGGCATCCAGCGCTGTCCCATGCACTGGTGGCGTCCATCTTCTACCCCTCTTCTTTCCGGGCCCCCGACTCCGGCGACTCCAGTCATGGCACACAGGTCGTTCCTTCACTGCACATGTGCCAACATGACGTTGGCACAGCTTCAACACTGCATATCTCCTGAACTGTACAAGTTTGGGAGATAGGGCACCTACAGGTAAGCCTTATCATAGGCTTATCTGTAGGTTAAAGTGGTTGTCACAAGTTAACAACCACTTTAATGAGTTGTCTTCAGCACTGGTCACTTCAAACCTATCCATTGAAAGACATCATGGGGTCTTTGGGTAGAGCAATTTGCTGGATCTTGTCAATTTTAGCACCTGGTCCCAAAATGTGGAGATCTTTTGACAGGTCCAAAGTGTATGGAAGAGAGATGGTCCGGGCGTGGAGATAATACATTTTTAAAGCATCTGCTTCCAGTACAAGAGAAAAAAGGAAGGCGCACGCACCTGGTGCATTACCAAAAATAATTTTATTAAAATGATAGCAAGAGAGGGTACTCACAAAGGTCAGGAGTTGGGAAGTAGTGGGTGCACAACCTGTGCAGACAGAGTAGAAGCTGATGCGTTTCGGGGGCGCACCCCCTTCCTCAGAGCTTTTTCAGGCAAAGCTCTGAGGAAGGGGGTGCGCCCCCGAAACGCGTCAGCTTCTACTCTGCCTGCACAGGTTGTGCACCCACTACTTCCCAACTCCTGACCTTTGTGAGTACCCTCTCTTGCTATCATTTTAATAAAATTATTTTTGGTAATGCACCAGGTGCATGCGCCTTCCTTTTTTCTCTTGTTTTTTAGTCACTTTCGGAACTCCCCGTCCGAGGAGGGCTGCATACACCAGTACATTCACCTTTGCCCAGTTGGTCACCTGCCACACAAGAGGACTTACCAGCGCGGGATTTCTTACTTCTGTTTTATCTGCTTCCATTACCTTGGGTGGCAGCTCTCATTCTTCTGCAATTATTTGAAGAATTCTAAAAAAAACATTTCTCCGTTATATCATGAAAAATTACTTTTGTTTTTCATTCATTTGTGCCATTAGAATCCATAAAAAGTGCACTAGATTTAAGAAAATGTTTTATTTCATTTGTAAATAACTCTGCTGTGCTTTTTACTAGAAGCAAAATGTTAACACCTTTCTAAAGGAATAAACCACTTGATTGAATTAGCACTTTTTATTTACAGTAAAATTAAATTCAATTTTATGAAAAAAAAAAATAATTAATTAAAATGAAATAATATTAAAAAAATAAAATTACCTTTTTATTGACTTTAGATTGCACAGAACTTGAAACTATTCCAACAGGACGCTGGGCTCCATTAACATTGTGTTATGTTTCCTCTTAAAAAAATGCGGTAAAATACCGCTCAGCGCTTTTCAAAATGTTTTTGGCATTGACAAAAAACTCTACTAAAAAAAAACATTATTTGTGAGTTATTATTTTATGTAGTCTTGTGGTGTTTTAGTAGTGAAAACATCCAGTAAATTCATACCTGGCTCTAGGCGGCGTATCTTTCTACATTAATAAATAGGCGCCCCTGCTGACAGCTGAATGTAAAAAAAAAGAATTTCAGGCAATACAATCAGTATAAAAACAGTGCGGGGTCCTCCCCAAGGCATACCGGGTCTAGTATGGATTTTGAGGGGAACTTCCATGCCAATTTTTTTTTTTCTAAAAACGGCGTAAGGCTCCTCCCAAAATCCATGCCAGACCCTTATCTGAGTATGCAGCTACGGCAGGCCAGGAATGGGAGCCCCCCCCCTCCTGAACCATACCAGGCTAAATGCCCTCAACATGGGGGTGCTGCTTTGGGACAGGGGGGGCACCTTGTCCCCATGTTGATGGGAACACAGACCTGGCCGGTGGTTGTGGGGGTCTGAGGGTGGAGAGCTTATTGAAGTCTGGAAGCCCCCTTTAACAAGGGGGCCCTCAGATCCTGCCCCCCCCCGTATGTGAATGAGTAGGGGAACATAGTACCCCTACTGATTCACACCCCAAAAAAAGTGAAGCTTAAAAAAAGACATTAGACCGTTTAAAAAATAAACAAAAATGTCCCCCTGGTGTAGATCCATCGTCCACCACTGACCATAAAAAAAAGTGGATCTACACCGGTGGACTTTTTTTAAATAAAGGACTCGTCAAAACTGTGTAATGTCTTTTTTTTTTACACATTTTTTTTATTTTGGGTGAATGAGTAGGGGTACTTTTAGAGCACCGTGCATCTCTCATTAAAGAGAACCTGTCACCTAAACATCTTCACACTTTTCAGACTTTTTGTCCCCTTTGTGATGTAAAAAAAAAAAGTTAAGCAAAAAAATAGTTCTTTTCAAACAAATAAAGTTACACCTAAGCACATAACCAAAAAAAGGAAGGCCCCCCCCGCCCCCACATTTACACACGTACAAGCATACTGTAAATGCGTGCTTTGGGGTGCCTACATGTGAAAGCGTTGTTATATAGGTTACATAGCGTCGCACATGTCGGAGTGATAGCAAAGCTTCTAATTCTCTCTCTGGTTATCTCTCACCTCGCCTACTGCAACTCCCTCCTCTACCTTTGCATACATTATCCCCCCTTCAGTCCATAATGAATGCTGCTGCAAGACTCATCCACCTTACCAATCGCTCAGTGCCCTCCACCCCTCTTTGCCAATCTTGGCTTCCACTCACCCAACGAATAAAATTCAAAGTACTAACAATAATTTACAAAGCCATCCACATCTCTGCCCCCAGCTACATCCCTAACCTGGTCTCAAAATACCAACCAAACCACCCTTTCGGTCCTCCCAAGACCTCCGGCTCTTTAGCTCCCTTGTCACCTCCTCCCTTGCTCGCCTCCAGGATTTCTCAAGAGCTTCTCCCATCCTTTGGAACTCCCTACCCCAATTTGACAGACTGTCTCCTAATCTATCCATCTTTAGACGATCCCTGAAAACCTTTCTCTTTAAAGAAGCTTATCCTGCTTCTATCTAATACACTGTCTTACTTTCTACCTCAGCTCATACCCCACAGCTATTACCTTTTGTATCAATTGACCCTCCCTCTTAGATTGTAAGCTCTAACGAGCAGGGCCCTCTGATTCCTCTTCTACCAAATTGTGATATAACTGTGCTGTCTGCCTTCATTTTGTAAAGCGCTGTGAAAACTGTTGGCGCTATATAAATCCTGTATAATAATAATAATTCTAACACAAGACCTTCTGCGTAACTCTGAACTGATGAACTACAGGGAGCTTTTGAAGCGTTGCCTATAGAAAATACAAGGCACTGAAGTTTGTCGCCATTTCACGGGCGCACACAAATTTAGGATTTCACATGTTGGGTTTCTATCCCAACATAGATGTGACCTCGTCTTTTAGGCCCCTTTCACACGGGCGGCTGTTCTGCCGTTGCTGAATGCAAGCCAGATACCAGACTCCAAATCACAACGATTACTTGCATTTGTACATTCCGATTAGCCACAGTTACATGCAGCTACGTTTAGCTGCAGTAGAAACATTCTTGACATTTCTGAAGTGCTTCCTATTGATTTTCTATGCTTGTTGCCGTTGCTATCCATAGATGACACAGTGCACTGCTTTTACCTGCAGATAGCTGCAGATATGTGCAGATAGCTGCATAACATTGTTCCTGGACGCATTCCAATCCATTTTTTCTAATTGTTCTAAATCGCCTGTAACGAAACCGTTGCTAAATGCAGAGTGTGAAAGGAAACATAGGAAAGCATTGTCACAGTATCGCTGCGGTAGATAACTTCATCTATCCGCAGCTAAAAGCTGGATTCTATCCATCCGTGTGAAAGGGGCCTTATAGTTTACTAAACAATTGGGTAGTTTATTTGCCCTAAAATTCACCTTAGTGAGTTTGTTACTGAAATGCCGTGTTTCCTAGATCTTTGCAGCAATGTTAAGTGACATAAAAATTGGAACTACCACTATTTTATTCTCTAGGTCTCCAAACTTTTTCAAACCAAGGTCCAGTTTATTGTGCTTTAGACTTTAGGGGGGTCGTATTGTGGCCAGCGGGGGGCATAAAATGTCCCGGGTCCAGCATCACTGAGAATAAATATGGCCTTATGGTTGGTGGTCAGTAGGAGGAGGAGTAGTGTCCCTATTATTAGGAGGAATAGTATCCCATCATTGGTGTCAGTGGAAGAAATAGTTGCCCACTTGTTGGTGTCAGTGGGAGGAATAGTGCCCACTTGTTGGTGTCAGTGGGAGGAATAGTGCCCACTTGTTGGTGTCAGTGGGAGGAATAGTGTCCCGAGGGCCAGATAAAGACTAGCAAAGGGCCAAATCTGGCCCTCGGGCCATAGTTTGGAGACCTCTGCTCTAGGATGTCGGCTTTCAAAAAATATATCATGTTTAGGGGGTTTTATGTAATCTTCAGGCCTAAAATGATTTTTTAAACATGTATGCAAAAAAATAAGACATGTGCACTGCTGAAAAATGTGTAGATTTTTGTTTTCGTTTCATACGTTCTTTTTTTTTTCATTATATCATTCGTTATGATCGAAATTCGTTATTTCAAATAAATTTGTAAATTCGAAATTTAGAAAATTTGGAAATTCATGAATTTGTAAATTCAAAATTCGGAAATCCGAAAATAAGAATGAAAATCCAAAAATTCAAAAGAACGAAAATCCAAAAGTGAGAACGAAAACCTGAAAATTCAAACTAATAACCGTCTAACTAATAATAACTATTAAATTATTGGTATTGGAATTTCCTTTCAAGTTTGCCTGTTAGTGAACATAACGAATACGAATTTATCCAAAGTTACTAATTATCCAAAAAAAGAATACCGCATCTAAACAAATGGAACGTAACAAATTAATAATGTTTTTATAATTATTAAAAGTTTTTATCATCATTATGTATTATTATTAATTTGTTACGTTCCATTCGTTTAGATGCTGCAGTCGTTATTTCGGCTAGTTTGTAACTTCGGATAAATTCGTCGTTTTTTGCAGTTGTAATATGGAGGCTTGATATATTTGTATCTGTTTCAGTCTCTTTCATCTCCCTTTATTTGCATTTTATATGTTACAAAACATTGAGGATCATAATGTGTCTGTGCACCAATTTTTTTTTTATTTTTTATTATTATATATTTTTTTAATGATTATGTATTATAGATTCGATAAACAGTTGTGCAAATATTGTGTGACAAATATATGAAACTGTTATTCTTTTATTCTACATACAGTAGCCTTCGCTTACATAAAATATACAATGTTTCTTGGTGTTTTATATTTTAGCATGGGTGAAAAAAGAAACACAAATTGGTCCGGCAGAGAAAAAAGGCTTAAATTATGCCGTCCTTCTTCCTCTTCTTCTCTCTTTGATTTACATACAAAGCCACACAAATAATCGGAATATCCACAATGTGTGTGCTTATGCAGAGGATGCTGTCTTCCAGGAGATAACTACAAGCAAACAAGAATTAATCTGTTTGCAGAGGTGTTTATCGGGGCTCGGTATTGATTGATGCTGAAGTATATATTCGTTTGTGACCAGCTTACGTTGTGTTTACATCCTGCAACAATGGATCTTCCCTAAACAGAATATGTAGGCATGGATCTACTATAGCTCAATGCATAGTTTTATTATTATCATTATTATTATTATTATTATTTGTTTTTTCATAAGGCTGGAACCAGCACAGGCATGGTAGGAACCCCTCATAATGGGCACCGCAGTTGTACAGACCTGGGAACTCAGCACAGGGATGGTGGGGACCCCTCATAATGGGCACAGTAGGTTTACAGACCCATGAAATTAGCACAGGTATGGTGGGAACCCCTCATAATGGGCACGACACGTTTACAGACCTGGGAACTCAGCACAGGGATGGTGGGAACCCCTCATAATGGGCACAGTAGGTTTACAGACCCAGTAACTTAGCACAGGGATGGTAGGAACCCCTCACAATGGGCACATCAGGTGTACAGACCCAGGAACTCAACACAGGGATGGTGGAAACTCCTCATAATGGGCACCGCAGGTGTACAGACCCCGGAACTCAGCACAGGGATGGTCAGAGCCCCTCATAATGGGCACAGTAGGTGTACAGACCCAGGAACTTAGCACAGGGATGGTGGGAACCCTCATAATGGGCACAGCAGGTGTACAATCCCGGGAACTCAGCACAGGGATGGTGGCAATCCTTCATAATGGGCACAGTAGGTGTACAGACCTGGGAACTCAGCCCAGGGATGGTGGGAACCCCTCATAATGGGCACAGCAGGTGTACAGACCCATGAACTCAGCACGGGGATGGTGGGAACCCCTCATAAAGGGCATAGCCGGTGTACAGACCTGGGAACTCAGCACAGGGATGGTGGGAACCCCTCATAATGGGCAACTCAGGTGTACAGACCTGGGAACTCAGCACGGGGATGGTGGGAACCCCTCATAATGGGCAACTCAGGTGTACAGACCTGGGAACTCAGCACGGGGGTGATGGGAACCCCTCATAATGGGCACCGCAGGTGTACAGACCCGGGAACTCAGCACAGGAATAGTGGGAACTCCTCATAATGGGCACAGCCAGTGTACAGACCTGGGAACTCAGCACAGGGATGATGGTAACCCCTCATAATGGGCACAGCAGGTGTACAGACCCAGGAACTCAGCACAGGGATCGTGGGAACCCCTCATAATGGGCACAGCCAGTGTACAGACCTGGGAACTCAGCACAGGCATGGTGGGAGCCCCTCATAATAGGAACATCAGGTGTACAGAACCACATACTCAGAGATCTTACCAATAGAGTTCACAGAGATAGAGAGAATCCATTATTAGCTTTAGGTGGACTGACCCTTATCCTTCATTCACTTACCTGTCCAGGGATCCAGTGTTGTCCTCACCCAAACCGACTCTTCAATCAGCTTCGGGTCCAAGTGACGGCATCTCAAGTAAGGTTGGGTGGAGGATGAGAACAAGCAGAACTTCCCCTTTTGGGTGAATTTCCACTTAAACATTTTTTTAGACAGGCAATTATTAAATATTGCATATCAATAATTCATTTTTTTTTCAAACACATTTTTATTTGAATAAAAATAGAGAATACAGAAAGTATAGCCATTAGTCATATAGTACAGTTCAGAAACCTTTGGTGGAACAACGTAGGATTTCAAGTTGGCCCTTCTTAGAGTATTACAGAAAAAAAGTAATTACATCTCCATCAGCACGTCGTACCAACAAGCTCTCATACGACCGTTGTATCGTGTGTACAGAGAAGTTGGTACAACAAAGTTGTATTGTGCAAAACACGCATGCGCCAAAGTCAGGAACGGCCGGATGCTAATTACATGCACCTGAACGTTCTTTCCCCGGACGTACGATTGTGTAGTGCAGTCAGTTTGCTGCATACAACAGCCAACATACGATTCGACACGATCGTACGTGCGATCGTCGAACTGTGTGTACGAGGCATAAGTATCCAAGGACCTGATAAGTGTAAATTTGGATAGGCCTACTGTATTCAGTCTATCAAAGGAGATAGTTATAAGAGGCCTCAGGTCAATTGTAAGTGTGTTTCTGTCATTTATGTGGCAAGGAATGTTATTTTATAGGAAGCTTGTGGGTCCTAAAAGGTGAGAGTGGAGATGTGTCCAGTCTGTATGTAATAGATATCCCATGGATGTTTATGAACTGAGAAGAACATTGTTTGTGATGCATACATAGCGGCCTATTGAAGCTAGATTATTAAATGGAGCTGGGGTTGAGATAGGAAAAAAAAAGGGTAAAGGGGGGGGGGGGAATTTAATAAAAAAAAAAAATAAGGGGTACTTGGTTTGGGGTGGGGGGGCGGTACACTGGCCTCCGGGCTGTCGTGAGGGTACCGCCTCGCCCACAATTTGATCTCAAAGGGGTGGTGTGGCGGTGACCTCTCTGGCACTCGGGGTCTGGATTGTCTCCCTGGCTGGATCTTCTGTACCATTGAATCTTGGAAAGTCCAGGATCAAGGGAGGAACAATATCCCCTCATTCAGAGGGGACCACTGATTTTCCCTTATACCATTCTCTGCTTTAATCTTGAAGTTGTGCGCTTATACGATCATTCATGCTATGGTTTATGTAACTGTATTTCTTAAATGAAGGCTCTGAAGGTCGAGTATTCATTCCGTTTTCATCCTTGTTATTTGTATAAACCTAATAAACATATTGAAAAGCAATAAAAAGAAGGGGGAGGTGGGGTGCCATCTCTTGCTCCCCTCTATATATTGTTGTATTTGTGTTGACCTCAAGGGTGTCGTAAATAATTCATATTTACTACTTGTCCAGCAAAGTGAAGTCTAGTATGCTTAAAATTTTCTCATTAAAGTGTTAATTTACCATAACAGAAAAAAATCTCTGCTTCTCCCTCTTCATCTCCAGCACTTCCAGGATGGACCAAAAGGATCATCTCCAGCACTTCCAGGAAGGACCAGATGGATCATCTCCATTCTCCAGCACTTCCAGGAAGGACCAGATGGATCATCTCCATTCTCCAGCACTTCCAGGAAGGACCAGATGGATCATCTCCAGCACTTCCAGGAAGGACCAGATGGATCATCTCCAGCACTTCCAGGAAGGACCAGATGGATCATCTCCAGCACTTCCAGGAAGGACTAGATGGATCATCTCCACACTTCCAGGAAGGACTAGATGGATCATCTCCACACTTCCAGGAAGGACCAGATGGATCATCTCCATTTTCCATCACTTCCAGGATGTATCATCTCCAGCACTTCCAGGATGGACCAGATGGATTGGTCAGCCCTGTTAATGTGAGACCTGAGGGGCAAGACTTCTGATGGGGGTCAAGGCACACTCAGGTCTACTTAGTCAAAAGGCTCAGCGGACCCCGCTCCTCAAGATCAGGCAAAGCTCACCAATGGGTAGAGACTAGAGTTGTAACGTTCTGGTTCGTACCGAACTTTCGGGTGTCCGTGTCCCCAATCCGAACCCGAACGTTTGAGAAAACCCTCGGGTTCAGGTTCTGGTATTTTATCACACATGTTGAATAGCTGCAGGGCAGCCAATCAACAAGTGTTTCACTGGTTTTCCCTAGAAGCCATCACAGCCATGCCTACTAATGGCATGGCTGTGATTGGCCAGTGCATCATGTGACCCAACCTCTATATGAGGCTGGAGTCACAGTGCTGCATGTCACATGCTCTCAGGTTAGTGTAGGGAGAGGATGCTGACGGCGCTGTGAGGGACAGATTGTGAGGGACATATTGCAGTGATAATAACTAGGTAGAGATTACTACTACCGCTTTGAGGGACAGATTGTAGATCTATAACATCTCATCCTGCATTACAGAATGATCTGATTACAGAACGATCTCTCATCCTGCATTACAGAACAATCTGATACTGGACTAGGTAGAGATTACTACTGCTTTGAGGGACAGATTGCAGATCTAATAACATCTCCCATTTTTCTTCCTTTTGTAGCCCTCTAGCACTTTCCAGGACTTTTTTACAGCCATTTTTGTGCCGAAAAGTTCTGGTCCCAATTGAATTCAATGGGGTTCGGGGTCCGGGGTAAAGTTCGGATAACGTTCGGTACCGAACCCAAACGTTTCCGGAAAGTTCGGCCGAACCCGTCGAACCCAAACGTCCAGGTGTTCGCTCAACTCTAGTGGAGACCCCATAAGGCAAAGCAAGAAGGAAACCTAAGGGCCATCTGTCCTCCTCCTTGATTTCAGGGTAGGACCCAAGACCCACACTCTATCATCTTGTGTAAAAAAAAAACACACATACAGTATAAATGCAAGGTGACATACACATGAAGAAAAAAAAACAAAAAATAATAATATTAACAAGAATAAATATAATATTATAAGGATAAAGCAATAACTAATCAGAAAACAGGCACCAGCTGAAAATACAGTATGCGCTTCAAGACCGCAACACACGTATATATATACATGTTGTGGCTTTGAAGTGATTTACCGGGATTATGGCTGAAGATATCATCCACAACCCCCGGTATCGTTTTATAGCCGGTGGCTGGCTTTCTCGTGAAAGTGTTCCCAGTGGCTCATGAGCTGCTGGAATGCTTTCAGAAGCAGCAGGAGGGGATATCCCCCTCTCCTCTGCTTCTCACCCATTTCTCAGGCTTACCGGTTTGGCCAAGAAAAAATCCCATGGTGCGTCCGCCTGGTCCCAGAGGCAATCAAAGAGTACATCCTCTTTGGTCACCTCTATGGCCTAGGAGGACTGGAGTGACGTCACAACGTCACTTCCAGTCCAGGCTGTAAGTAAACATTTTTTTTTTTTTTTAAATTAAAAGTTAAAAAAAAACATTTTTATTGATCTTTTAGAGGTAGAGGAGAGATTTAGGGGTCTTTTGGACCGTAAAGAGGACCTGTCATCCCTTATTTCTATTACAAAGGATGTTTACATTGTGCACGCGATCTTGGCACGCGATCCCGCCGCCAGAGCATTGCTCCCGCTGTGATTGACAGTGAGTCACAGCGGGAGCCAATCAGTGGGTCTGGTAGTCGCCAGGACCCGCCGATCGTTCGGAGGAAAGGCAGAATGGCGGTCTGCCTATGTAAACAAAAGACCTTTCTGATCTGTTAGGGAGGAAAAGAGAGATCTTGTTTTTCTGTTAAGCAGAAACACGGATCTCTGTTTTCCTCTAGTCCATCCACACCCCCCCCACCCCACAGTTAGAAAGCACTTCCTAGGAGCAAACTTAACCCCTTGATTGCCCCTGATGTTGCCACCTTCTCTGCCAGTGTCATTAGTACAGTGACAGTACATTTTTTTTTTATCAGTGATCACTGTATTGGTGTCACTGGTCCCCAAAAAGTGTCACTTAGTGTCTGACTTGTCCGATGAAATGCCACAGTCCCGCTAAAAATCGCTGATTGCCGCCATTACTAGTAAAGGCAATAAAAAAAGTCCATAAATCTAGCCCATAGTTTGTAGATGCGATAACTTTCGTGCAAACCAATCAATATACACTTATTTGGGATTTTTTTTTTTTACCAAAAATATTTAGCAGAATACATATTGGCCTAAATTGATGAAGAAATTCGATTTTTTACTTTTTTTATTGGATGTTTTATAGCAGAAAGTAAAAAAAGATTGTTTTTTTTTTTTTTCAAAATTGTCGCTCTTTTTTGTTTATTGCACAAAAAATAAAAACCGCAGAGGGGATCAAATACCACCAAAGGAAATCTCTGTTTGTGGGGAAAAAAGGAGATCGATTTCATTTGGGTACAACGTCACACAACCGTATAGTAAAAAAATGGCCCCATCATTGGGGGGGGTAAACCTTACAGGGCTGAAGTGGTTAACCACCTTACCCACTTAATGACCAGAGCACTTTTTGCAATTCGGCACTGCCTCGCTTTAACTGACAATTGCCGGTCGTACGACGTTGTACCCAAACAAAATTGGCGTCCTTTTTTCCCCACAAATAGAGTTTTCTTTTGGTGGCATTTGAGCACCTCTGCATCATTTCTGATCGCCGCTATAAATAAAAAAACAGCGTCAATTTTGAAAAAAAAAACAATATTTTTTACTTTTTGCTATAATAAATGACCAGAAAAAAATAAACATTTTTGACACTTTTTTTGGGACCAATGACATTTATACAGCGATCAGAAATTTAAATATCCACTGATTACTGTATAAATGTCATTGGCAGTGAAGGGGTTAACCTTACAGGGGGCAATGAAGGGGTTGACTGTGTTCCCTCGCTGTGTTCTAACTGTGAGGGGGCTGGGCTGCCAGGGGCACCAGAGATCTAACTGATCCCAGTGACAGCGATCAGTAGATCTCTTACATGCCCACTGACAGAGCGGGGAACCGCTGTGTTTGCATGGGAGCTTCCCCGCTTTTCTTCTCTGCCAGGTCATCACGGGTAGCCGGCGGACATTGAGTCCACTGCTACAGAGTGCGGCGGTTGCAGTGATTCGACCTACAGTGCCACTCTGCAGCAGTAAAAGTATGAGAGGTGGTCGGGAAGTGGTTAAAAATGTATTATCTTGCCCCCTGGTGCTCCATGCCAAGACCATCTCCCTCCCACAGACTTTTCTTCTGTGCCAGGTGATCGCGGCTTGCTGGCGGACATCGAGTCCACCCGACCTGCGGCCATACTGCTGGAGAGTGCAGCGGGCATGAGAGCGTGCCGCCGGCCGGGCACTCCCACCCGCTAGCTGCGCATGCGTGGGCAGCCGTTTATAGATGGTGATTCGCGCTACCGCGCCGCTCTGCGGCAGTAAATGTACGCGAGGCGGTCCGGAACCGGTTAAATGAGTCCACATTCTCAGTGGCAACAAAATTGGCCATGACATAACCAAGGAGACACCGACCCCAGGCGGCTATTAAATTTGACAAAGAGACCGTGGAAGTGACTTTAGTATTGGAATATTGCCAGACTACAAAGCTCTCCTCCCCTTGCAAGCGGCTGTGACCTCACTGAATGCAAATGTGGGGAAAAAAACATGCTTGGGCCAAGAAAAGAACAATCAAATGATTCACAAACAGGCAAAAAGGTCACTATTAACCTCTTCATATCTGCGCCATAGCCGATTGAGGGCTACAGCGCGGATCTAAATTGCCGGGAGGCCGTCAATAGACGTCCTCCCCTTTGGCTCGTGCCAGGCGCGCTCTCACCGCTGCCGGCTGCTGCATGAGCGTGCCCGCGGGTCGGGCGGACTTGATGTCTGTCGGAGACCCACGATCTGGTCGCAGAGAGCCAGAATGGGGAACCGTCGATGTAAACACATCGGTTTCCCGTTCTGTGAGGAGGGGTATGAGAAATCTACTGATCCCTGTCACTGTGATCAGTTAGATCTCTGGTGCCCCTGTTAGCCCCGCCCTCCCCCCCCACAGTTAGAACACGCCTAGGGAACACATTTAACCCCTTCGCTGCCCCCTTAGTGTTAACCCCTTCCCCGCCAATGACATTTACACAGTAATCAGTGTCTATTATTAGATCTGATCGCTGTATAAATGTCATTGGTCCCAAAAAAGTGTCAAATACGTCCGACAAGTCCGCCGCAATATCGCAGTCCCGATAAAAATCGCAGATCCCCGCCATTACCAGTAAAAAAAATAAATAAATAATAAAAACGCCATAAACCAATTTCCATAGTTTGTAGTCGCTATAACTTTTGCGCAACCCAATCAATATACGCCAATTGCGATTTTGCTTTACCAAAAATATGTAGAAGATTATAAATCGGTCTAAACTGATGAATAAATTCGTTTTTTTATTTTTGGATATTTATTATATTATATTTATTATATTTTTTTTAAATGGTCGCTCTTTTTTTGTTTATAGCGCAAAAAATAAAAAAACGCAGAGGTGATCAAATACCACCAAAAGAAAGCTCTATTTGTGTGAAAAAAAAGGACGCCAATTTTGTTTGGGTACAGCGCCACACGACCGCGCAATTGTCATTCAAAGAGTGACAGCGCTGAAAATTGGTCCGGGCAGGAGGGGGGGTTTAAGTGCCTGGTAAGGAAGTGGTTAAAATCAGACATAACGCTAACAAATGAAAGCTTTAGTAAAAAAACGGGGGGGGGGGGGCTATCAATAAACCTGCTGACTTGGCAGCCGAGCCGGGAAGAGTTGCCGCGACGCAGCCGCACTTAGCAGCCTTTAGGAGACGGGATGCTGGGATTTGCTCTTTAATGGGTTTATCGGTTGGTTAAATGTCATGTGTGTCCAAATCTGCGCAGAGAGCTGAAAAGGAAAAAGGAAAGCCTTTGTCCGCTGAGGACACACAACTCTTTCATAAAAGCAGAATATTAAGGGAATTCTCTTCTATCTGGAGGGTGAGCGTGGAATACAAATGTCCAGTTTAACTCTGAATGGGGTTTTATATTTAACTTGGGTAGAGCTGAGTACTTAGTTTACACGGCCATAAAGTTAAACCAGTATTTATTCCTTGTTTTTAAACGACTAACAATTTGATTTTGCCTCAAAGTTACTATTTTTGGTGAAACAATTCACACACGCAGCTGCTTAGGTGAAATGTATTTATTTATTTTTTTAACCCCTTCCTTACCGGGCACTTAAACCCCCCTCCTGCCCAGACCAATTTTTGGCTTTCAGCGCTGTCGCATTTTGAATGACAATTGCGCGGTCGTGCGACATTGTACCCAAATAAAATTTGCGTCCTTTTTTCCCCACAAATAGAGCTTTCTTTTGGTCGTATTTGATCCCCTCTGCGTCATTTCTGATCGCCGCTATAAACAAAAAATGAGCGTCAATTTTGCAAAAAAGAACAATATTTTTTACTTTTTGCTAAAGTACAAATCCATTAGTTATATGCGGCTAACGCTAAAAAAAAAATGGTTTTTATACATTTTCTTATATATAGCCGGTTTTGACTACTTATTAAAAAAAATTACCTAAACATGAAATCGTTTTTCATTTTTTATAACAAGAAAAAACGTTTTAACTGCGAGTAAAAAACAAATATCGCCGCTAGTCTTTACTGCGTCTCCCCTAGTTTATGCTGGTTTTCTTTCGAGATAAACACCCCTTTTTTCCTGCGTTTAAAATAAACCCATGTTACAGCGTGCTGGCGCGTTAACAGTAAGTTTTACGCTGTCGCGACTTTCGGTTTTTAACCAGACCCGTCCTCCCCCCAAATTCACGGGCCATTCCTTCCCCAATTTTTTTATTTATTTATGTAAAGTGGATTCGTCGACGCACACACTTAACAAAGTGGTTTTTATCATTGAAACTCCGTTTTAGTTTAACAATCA